>CAMZMU010000041.1:87641486-87722081 GCA_947311845.1 Poa pratensis
GTCTCAACCTAATCCCGTTTTTTTGCAGGTATCAAGCCTTGCTCTTCGGGATCATCAAGACGTTTTCTGGCGCCGTTGCCGGGGAATCGTAGCTGAGAGATTTATCCAAGGGTGTGCATCATCGCATTCATCTCACAACAAAGTCAACGTCACCAACTTGTGCTAACACCTAAGCTTGGGGAGGTTGCACCTACGTGAGCACCATCTTATCCATCTTTACTTACAAAGCAATTTATTTGTTTTGTTAGTGTCATTGCATATCATATCATATTTATTTCAGTTTTGCATAAAAAATTAAAAATACCAAAAAAAACTTGCTAAAATGGGAGAAAGAACTAAGCTGTGTGACTACACAAACACTCCTAATGATCAATTTATCACGAGAGCTATTGCCACACCTAAGATAAATGCTGAGAGTTATGAAGTAAGTCCTAGTTTGTTGAACTTGATAACTAGGGAACAATTTGGTGGTAGTGCTATGGAGGATGCCTCTATGCATCTTCATGACTTTGTTGAAATATGTGACATGCAAAAGTTTAAAAATGTGGAAAGTGATATCCTAAAACTGAAGTTATTTCCTTTTTCACTTAGAGGAAAAGCTAAAGAGTGGTTGCATTCCTTGCCATCTGGTAGTATTAATTCTTGGGATGATCTAAAAGAAGCTTTCATTAAGAAATATTATCCCCCTGTTAAAATTTTGCAAAATAGAAACAACATCCTTTCTTTTAGGCAAAATGAAAATGAACATGTTGCTATGGCTTGGGATAGGATAAAACTTATGCTTAGAACTTGTCCCTCACATGGAGTTAATGAATGGACCATATTACACTCTTTCTACAATGGTTTAAACTACATGTCTAGAAACATACTTGATTCTGCTGCTGGAGGTGCTTTTATGAGTAAGACTATAGTAGAAGCTAAAAATATATTGGAAAGCATTTTACAAAACTATAGTCAATGGCATACTGATAGGGCACCTAATCCTTCTAAGAAAGTGAACTCTATTGAAGAAACTAATGATTTGTCATCTAAAATGGATACTATTCTTGCTTTGCTTAATAAACCTAGTGTTGAAAATGTTCCTTTGCAAGAACTAGTTGGAAACAATTCTGAAAATATTGATGTCAACTTCATTAGGAACTATGGTAATAATGGGTATGGTAACAACAATTATAACTCTTATAATAAACCCCCATATGTGCCAAATAAATATGCTTCTAGTGGTAATGTTTCTAGTGACTTGGAAAACACCATTAGATCTTTTATATCTACCCAAAAAGAGCTTAATAAGGAATTTATCTCTAAGTTTGAAAAACAAGATGCTTTGTTTGAAAGGGTAGATCAGCTTACTAAGGAAGTCTCATCATTAAAGAGCATCATTACAGCCCAAAAACATGAGGAAACAATAAAATATTGCCAAGAGGTTATCAATAAGTCTTGGGAACACATTCATGAGCAAGAGAGAGTTGCTAAAGAATCTATTGGGGTAATGAAAGAGGTTGAAGTTGAGGAAGTTAAAATGCTTAATGAAGTCAAGGATCCTTTGCTTGACTTAGAAAATTGTAGCTTGCATGAATTAATATCTATCTTACAAAAATTTGCAAGTGATCCTTCCATCAACACTAACCAAGCAGGTTTTGGTTCTTATATTGCTAATCATGTCTTGAAAGAAAAGATTGCTAGGTACAACCAAGAGGCTATGATACCACCTAAGCTTGGGGATATGTGGATACCTAAGGTACTAGTAACTATTGGAAAAGAGACACACCATGCCATACTTGATCTAGGATCTAGTGTCTCTGTTTTATCTAAAGAACTATATGAAGTGCTTGAATTGAAAAATCTTGAAAAATGCTCTATTGAACTAGCACTTGCTGATGACTCTATTAAACATGCTTTGGGAAAAGTAAGTGATGTTATGGTAGAGTTACATATGACTTTTGTGCCTGTGGATTTTCTAATCATGGACATGGGGTAAAACCTCTAGTCCTATTATTCTTGGAAGACCTTTTCTTCGTACCACAGGTGCTATCATTGATTCAAAGGAAGGGAATGTAAAGTTTCAGTTTCCACACAAGAAGTGCATGGAACACTTTCCAAGGAAGAGGGAACCACCAAAGTTCAAGCTCCCTCATGAGCTTCGTCCACAAAACAACAAGTAAGAAGCCTAGCTATATGGCTATAAAGAAAGCGCTTTGCGGGAGGCAACCCGGTTATTTTTATGTGTGATTTTCTTTGTGTCCTCTTGCTGTAACAAGAGATTTGTTCTAGTTTAGGTTCTGGAGTTTTAATAAAGTGCCAAGTTTTACCCTTTTTGGTTTGAAAAAGTTGCTTATAGCGTTCGGAGATTTTATTCCTGCACGAAGTCAGTGCACGGTATGATTTTTAATTCTTATTCTGTAACTCCGAATGAGCTCATATTTGAACTGTAGTTGCAACTTTTCATCCTCTGTATGCATGAATTTTTTCGGAATTTTTCGAGAAAGTTTGGTAGGGTAGAAAAATACGTTTTGCTGCTGCTGTTTTTCTGGACAGATTCTGTCCCATTTTGTTTGATGCATGCTTTGAGCTTTTAAGTTGAATCTTTTTGATCCAATTGAGTTTATGAGTAGGCATACAACATTATACACTTTCTGGACATTCATATGAATTTTTGTTCAAGGATTATATGCAGCAAGGAACCTATTTGTTTATCACTATTAATGCACCCCACAGAAAAGAGATGGGAGAAACGGTGTTTTGAAGTTTTTTCACAGGGATTGGAGGAGATGCACCAAGAGCTATCCAAGGATGGTGAAGACCATAAGCTTGGGGATGTGAAGACAACCCCGCTGGACCTACACACTCTCGGTTTGCACACGTCCAACTTCTGTTTTTCGATCGAAACACTTTATCGCATAAACTTGGAGCGTCGTTTTTTGTTTTTGTTTGAGTCTTGAGAGACCACCACACTATCAATTATATATGAGAGAGCTACTGGAAATATGGGTTGAAATATGTTGGATGCTTTTATAAGATTGGGAAAAGATGGATGTTTGACTTGATTTTTAATGATACATATAGTTGCATGATTCATGAGCTTGTTTATGAGTAATAGTTTGCAAATTCTTTTTGTAGAGCTATCACTTATTCATGTTTTGGTGCTGATTGTTATTTACTTGGTTTAACATGGATTAGTTAGTTCTATGGACACTCATGCATGCATCTAGATGGTCAACTTTCTCCCTTTTGCTAGCCCAAAAACTCCAACAAGCAAAAACTTGTTTCCAACACCTTCAACCAAAGTTATTCCAGTGAGTCCACCATATCTACCTATTGGCTTTATGCTATTCCGAGTATGTTTAACATGTTGTTTGTGTTATCTTACCTCTGAATGAAAATGTTTATGTTATTGATTGCAATGGAAAAATTGGTTATATAGCTCTCACGAACTTGATGCACAATGTTCTTTTATTTGCATAATAAAACTTGACCCATTGTGATTAAGATTATGATGTTTGTGGCTTGATGAATGTTTTGGGTTGGAAGTTAGCCCATATGTGCTGTCACATGGCAAGCTTTCAACACGCTCTTCATCTCATTTAGTTGATATCATGTGCTTTTGTCTATGGATGCTTATCATGTTGAAATAAATGTGGAAATAGAGTGAGTTTAAATGAGTTTGTGTAAATGGTTAGAGAGACGCCTGGGCCGCTAATCTAAGCCATGCATCATTCATGGTGGAAATTTACTTACATACTATGGTGAACCTTCTGTGATACACCTTGCAATAAAAAACTATTCCAAATGGTAAATAAAAAGGGTGTTGAGATTGTTCATTTTGTTTGTTTGTCTTGTCATTTTGATATGGGCTTGTTCCATATCTTGGGACAAGAGGTACCCCAGTTGACGCTCTTGATGATACTATTATGCTTACAATGATATTTAATTGAACTTGCTTTGTTTCCCAAGTTGAGTAACACATGGTGTAAGTACTTGTATTCAAGGGGCATGAGACATTCAACCCATTCTTTATCAAGCACACTACTCATATTTGCTTTCACTTTAACCTTAATCATTCAAGATGCTATGATAGGGGCAATGAGAGCTTGACACCAATGAATACCTTATTGCAATCATTAACTTAAGTAGAAGAGTTTGGAAGTTGGATGAAACTTATGCATGCTTTACCTCTACTCACATATACATCTTTCCAAAGTGTACACCTATCATATTCAGATTTTCATCTACACTCTATGACCATTGTAGGATGTTCTACTTATCATTATGCATACATGTGTTCCATATTACTTGCTACCATGTTACACTTTGTGAACTATCAATGAACATCCTTGTCTTGAATACTTGATATCACTTCATAAACTATTTGCATATTGCTACTCCTTTGAAGAATGAATCATTTGACTATATGTAGCAATAGTAATCATCTTTGATATTCATTGTTAAGTATTAAATTGCAAAGTCCATGTTAGTTTTATCATCTTCATACTCGAGGACGAGCATGGATTAAGCTTGGGGATGTTGATGCATGTAAAATGCATACATGAACTTTGCACTTTAATTGCTTATATTCCAATCATATTTGCATCATATAAGGGTTATATCAATGTTTTATAATGATTTTGGGAATATTCATTTATTTCCTATTTTTATGGAATTAACCCTGCACAGGCAGAAAACCCGTTTTCTTATTTTAATGTTTCAGGGACCCAAACGTCAACGAAATCACCTGGAAATTTACGGGCGTCAATATTTGGAAGGAAGAAGACCTGTGGGCGAAGGAAGCGAAACGGAGGCGAGGGCCAAACGGGGGGCCCACGCGGCCAGGTACTGTGGCCGTGTGGGACCCACCCTTTGGCCTCGTGGCTCCGTTGCCTTCGATCTCTTCTCCACCGACATCGTCTTGACCTAAAAACGCCTATAAAAAAGGTCCCCCGACGTTCTCTGGAAGGAGCGCCGCACAAACACAGAAACACCGAAACGGAGATCAGGAGCTGCAGATTGGAGGGGGAAAACTCCGGCGGGGCGCTGCCGGCGTGGTCTCCATCTTCTCCATCGACTTCTCCACCGTCTCCATGATGAAGAGGGAGTAGTCCACCTCTGGACTATGGGTTTGTGGAAGTAACTTATGTATCTCTCCTCTCTTGAGCTTCACTAATTAGCACCGTATGAGCTGCTGAACATGATTACGGTCACCGTTCTAATACCTTTGTGGTGGATCTTTATGAGTTAATATATGTTTGAGATTGCAATGTTTGTTTCAGTTATGAGTATAGATGCATATTATGTACCCCGTTCTTGTCTACTTGTTTTGATCAAGCATGTTTATGAGAGCGTGTGTGGGGGAACGTGTGCATTAGTTGGAGTAACGGGGGGTGGCTAGTGCAGTGAACGTGAGAGAAAGTTCTGCGATCCACTTTGGTATCTTTACCTTACTTTGTTGCCTCACTAGGGATAAACTAAAATACCATGCTACCGAGGATGTGGGCGTGACCATTGCCACTACTCCATGACTAGATCTAGTATGTTCTTATTTTCACTTCATGTCATGATACTTAATGCTATACTCTGAGTTATTTTAATTACTGAGGTGTTATGATTTAGTTCGCATCTTGGTGGAGTATAAGAGAGGTTAATAACCAAAAGATCTCTATGTTAGGACGTGATGCCCATATATCAAGTAACTTGTTATCAAACCCTGTGTTGCAATCTCATATGTTAACTGTGTGTGTTCCATTGTCTACCACTTTATAAAGAGAGAGTGCGTTTGTGAAACCATGAACCCCAGTCCATTTTTAATCATAAGAAACACCTTTCCAACACCATATACCACTTTTCTATTTTCAGCCATCATTAAATCCGAAAATACAAAAATACTTTTCATCTTGCATACATCATTCAAAAACCCAAAAATATCATTTATCATTGCATCCACCATCATTGCATATTTATTTCTTGTTTGCATTGCATAACTATCCTGATATCTGTGGCGCCCCGACCCGACTGTTATACAGTGATACTGTGTCCCGGTTATCCGTTACCACCAGACACACTATCAAAGCATAATAGAGAGATCAAGACTTGTGGAACAACTGGCACATCACAGACTCTACGACACAAATCATATAGTTCAACTCTTATAATAGAGAAAGATGCAAATATACAAACAGAGGTCACAGACCCAACAGTACATCAAGCGGAAGCGCAAAAGGTTGTTCTAAACAACAAGAACCAAATATGGCCTAAGAGGCCTGCAAATAAACATCCAGCGCCAGCTGTTCCGGATGTCCCAAGCTGCCACCTGGGAACCCCAGACTACTCGTCGACGCCCACAAAGAACCCACATTCGAAGGCGGTGAAGTCTTCCTCTGAAACAAAACAAACGACGTTGAGTTCGACGAACTCGCAAGATTAAATATAGAGCTTTAGCTCGATGAGGCTTTCAAAATTTTATGGCTGTTTTGCATAAAGCTGATTTTATTTAATGAAACAATAACTCTATGGCAACGACTAATCAGAATATTTGAAAAGAGGGGTAAGAAATAACTCTTTTCTCTTGAGACACATTTCTCACCATCACCCATCAACATCAACACCATTGTACCAGTTCATCAAGGCACCTCCCCGAATCACCCTCGAGGAAGTCAACCTTAAAGTCTTGAATGGCACCTCTAGTACCCAGTTTTTAATCATTCCGTTAAAGTTATTCTATGATCTCAGAATCCGTCACCAAGTCGTCCATAACCGTGGACACGGCTTTTCGAAAAGATTTATCCCTGCAGGGGTGTACAATGTGAAAGTCGCCAGGTTCCGCGAGGGACCTCCCAGCTTCTTATCCATGCGTACCGTCCGGCTCATTGCCCGTACATGCCTGTACATTTGCTCTCTTCCGGGGAAAGCCGGCTGAGTGGGATCGGTTACAACCTTTACCTCGCTTAAGACTAACCAAGGATCATCAGTGGCGGCAGGACTGCCAGGATCACAACACCCCGCCCCACGGCCACTCATTTTCCTAAACACCGCAGTCCTCATCTCAGCCTTGGCCACCATCTCAACACACGCGCAAATGGAAAGCCAAACTAGAGGACCCTCGGCTAGTCCGCCACAAGTTAGTCGGTCGATAGGGGTTCCATATAGCCCACGCCTGGTAGCACGCTCAACTTGGCTCGTAAGCGAGAACTCGCACTTAGGCGGCGAGAACGAGACAACCCACCACATTCCATGTGGCCTCTCATCCCCACCTTTAGCAATTTATTATCCGTCACCACAATTTCCATCACATCCGGTCATTCCATCAACTGTTCCAACATTGAAACATCCACCGGATACTTAAGCATTTTAACTAAGCATGGCTAAGCAATATACATAACAAGTATGATTATCTCGGGCCAACACTTCAATCCTAGGGATATTAGGAGGGATACAGGTAATGGCAACAGATTTCTAATGCAACTAGGAGGATACTCTACTCCAAGCAAAAGACATTTGGAACCGAATGCAATATTATGGTGGGGAAAATAATTACGGAAATATAGGAGGAGACATGCTCAGAGGGGGGATTACGCTTGCCTTGTAGATTTGAGAGGTAGTAAGAATCGTTGAAGAATTGTGGTTGCACCTCAACTCCTCGATCTACCGAAGCACAAACAACACCGGAAAAGAAACAACAATCAACACATGGCATTTGTGCAATGCATACAAAAATGATGATATGACATTTTAATGCAATTAAGAGATCCTAGACATGATCATCAAGTTAAATGGGGTCCCGAAGTATATCTAGGAATTATTCGGTTAACCACCCATATTTGTCTTAATGATTTTCTTAGCTTCTAAGAAATGCAGCACTGTAATTGTGATTAAACCTGCATGAAAATGATGATGATGAGTAGTTCACACTTTTCTGAGCATTTTGGTAAACCACATTTAATTTTTGGATCAAAAATTAATAACTTATGAATTTTCCAGAAACAATTTATTTTCTGCCATTTTCATACAGTACAGGAAAACAGTCATTTAAAATATTTATTTGAACATGAATTTGATGTCAAAACATAGGGTTTGTTCTCCTGGTCATTTAGAGACCAAGCTTGCAATTTTCTGAACAATATCCAGGAAGTTATGAATTTCCCAAATTTGCCCATTTCACGGACGAAATGTGTATTTCAAATATTTTCACAAATTAAAAGATTCATTTGCATGGGTGAGTTCTACTTTTGGTTAGGTTTCATTTTTCTGAACATTTTGATACCTCAATTGCAAATTTTGGATAAACAACGCAAAAGTTATAGATTTTAGAAGTTTACACTATTTTTTCCAGGCGTACTGAATATTTTCGGATTATCCGAATTTTTCTAACTCGGAAAATCCGATTGCTACAGGGTGCCTGAAATTCCACTAAGGACCTAAAGTCCATCGGTACTGGACTAACTCGGATATTCCGATTTCACCGGAATCGGATTATCCGATCGGGTCTCACAGTGAAGAACAGCAAAAGGAAAAAAGGTGCGGCCAGGGGATTCGAACCAGAGACCTCTCGCGCGCGTGCGTGGTGTGCTAGCCACTGGGCTGGTGCGGTGCTAGTGCTAGTATGCTGATCCGTTTCCTTTTGTCGTTACAAAAATCTCTTGGTTAACTGACGAAACTGAACACTGAAGAACTGGAAACTGAACACTGAAGAACTGAACCGAAGGTTCAGTGTCGCTCAGCCAGGGAGGACAACGGCGGCGACCACGCTCAGGGCGCGCCCGCATGGGCGCGCGGGGTGCGAGGAGTGCGTTCAGCGGAGGGGTTCCAGGCAAACCTAAATGTGGCGACGGCGCCCGGGTATGGCCACCGGAGTTTGCCCGGCGACGGCAGCGAGCGGCGATCGACGGTCGTCTACAGCGAGACGGCGAACCACGGGCAATGGAGGAGGGAGAGGAGGTCTAGGAGGACGGCGGACTCACCCTGAGGACGTACACGTGCTCGGGGAGGCCGGAGATACAACGTTGGCGACGTATTCATCCGCGGCGGCGGCGACCGGTGCTCGGGAAGAAGCTGACGGCGACGGCGATTCGGGGCTCCCGGTTTGATTCCTCCGGTGTAGAGGAAGCAGGTGAGGCGGTGGAGCTTTCTACTATCTTCGATTTGCTCGGGATGCTCTCAGGCGACGGCGACGAGCACGGCCGCCATGGCCATGGTGTGGAGCTCGCGGGGGAAGAAATGGAGAGCACGGGAGCAGGTGAGCGAGTGGATAGGGTAGGAGCAGGGCAGCCTCGTGTGCCTCCTCTTCTCCTCACGTGGACATCATCCAGCAAGGAGGACAAGCGACGAGCTGGTGCGGCCGCGACACAGAGCTCGGTCGCTACAGCCTACAGGAGGAAGGAGAAGGCGTTTTTCTGGAAAACCCCCTGGAGAAACTTTCCCCAGCACAGTTTGGTCCTTTTCCAGTACTGGAATTGATTCCAGCAGCTGTATTTGAATTTATTGAGCAACTTAAACACCTCCAAAAATTATGCCAAATTTTGTGTAACCTCCCGGTACCTTGGGCAAACACCCATAAAAATTACAATGCATTTGGAGTCCATTTGCTTGGGGAATAAAATAGGGAGTTGCTTATAGGCAATTTTCTAATTATTCCAAAGTAATGAACTTCTAGAATTTGAAGCAAGTCAAAATATTGATTTGAGTTCTCGGAACTTCCTTGACAAATATAAGATGTCAAAGTATTTTGTTTTGCAACTTTGAATGCTCTCATTGCTTTGTAAAAATTGTTGGAGCAAGTTTGGCATTTTGGTTTTCAATATTGCCCAAAGCAATTATTGTGTTGTTTAGCAATTTCAAATGGATGCAATGATGTATGCATGGAATGCAAAAGTGAAAATTTAGTCCATAATTTGCATTAACAAGAGTGGGCTGTTACAATTCTACCCTCCTTACAGGAATCTCGTCCCGAGATTCTTAGAGTAGGAAGACGGAAAAGGGGTTACGAGGTACTACACGATCTTCTCACTTCAAGTGGCTTCTTCCTTGAAGAGGTTGATCAAAGGCATCATGAAGATCTTCATCGGCTTCACGTCAAGGTCACTATCAAGTACACCATAGGAGAGAAGGAAACTTCACCGGAGAGATGGATCTTGGTGAAGTTACAACGAAGGAGTACCTCCTAGTAGATCTTAGGATGAGACTTCGAGCATCCCTTGAATTGACAGTTAGGAGACACATGCGGGTGACGGAAGATTGATGAGGAGTTTCCAGCTGGTAGACAACTGTTTCTCAAAAAGATTGGGAATATGAACTTTGCACAAGGCCTTGAATTTCTGAAGAAGAATGTTAAACAAGATTTCAACAGATGAAGAGGCAACTTGTACCAAACAGCTTGAGTAGAACTTTCCTCGCGGAGGAGTATTTCAAACCAAGGGGGAAGGATCACGAAGATGGACCGAGAGAACTTTGCAAATTCCAGGAACGTTAGTATCGGGAGAAACTCCTTGATATTCTAGACATCGGAGTCGAGATTCTTGAGGATCACCAACCGTCGTTTCTGATAGTGATTCAGATCTGGTCAGGTGTAGAGATACTTCAAACTCAACATGTATGAATAGGAAGTCTTGCAGAGGATACCAGAGGATTACATTTGCTAGAATCCCTAGATCATGCCTTTCAAGGCACAACAAGGTGGTCTTGGGAGCTTTGGCACGAACCTAGCTCTTTGACCGAGGAAGAGCAACAGAGGAAACGAACTTGGGAACACAGTCCAATTCAACTTATTGATCGGCTAACCAATCATGCTAAGGAGGACAATGGATATCCCTGGATTTCCGCACAGTGAAAACTGCTAAGAATATCCGATAGCCACAACCGTGCTCACGACTTATCCTTGTCGAGTAACAAGTCACTCGGAAAACAGGGAGTAACGAGGAGTAAGAGCATCACTTCATCAAGAGTATCATGGTACTTAGCTTGACCCCTCGGTATAAAGAGTGTGACACTCTAAGGTGGAGCAGAACAAAAACTAGACACGGCCCTTATTCTGCAGATTACAATACTTTGACCTGGTCCGAGATGTGGACAAGGTACTGGAGTTTGTTTCACCTAACGAGACGAATTGGAAAGTCTTGACGGATCAAGAGGGTGACTTGCAGCGGAACGTACCAACACACGATACAACTTTACTGTCCACTGGCAGACAACGGTTGGAAGGCAGGTCACAGTACGAAACATGCTCAGGAGAATCCCAAGATGTTGCTGATGCACCGGTTATTACCCAGTTGTGATAACCATGCCCCAAAAAGGGAGAGATGCAGCAGGGTGAAACAAAATTGTAGCAAAAATTATTGTTGATTCGTAACTCACCCATAAGGATGCCGGAATCTTCTTCAGCTTCTTCAGCAGAGACGTGGTTCAGGCGACGACACGCAATAGGTCCAGCCTTGCCAGTTGGCGTGGCAGGGGCTCGTGCAGGTGTTCCCGTGACCGGTGCCTTCTGGGGGCACTCCCTGGAGTAGTGGCCAGCCTGGCCACAAGCGTAGCACTTGAATCGTGGTGGAGCAGGTAGCATAGGACGATACCCACTCCTGCCTACCCCAAGTGTCGAAGTAGTGGGGCGCGTGGTGGCATGCTGGGCAATCTTCTCATGGGCATCCTTTACTGCCTCCACTAAAAACTCCATAGAACATTTAGCCGGGACATGATCATTTCCTTCGCATAGGTAGCAAGTGGCGCTAGCGGTTGGGCACTGACCAAGTGGATGCGAGTTGAAACAATGCGAGCAACTGCCGAGGCATTGACTCGCCTGATGTCCACCCCTTCCGCACTGACTACATGCCTTTCCTTGTGGTAGTCCCCACTGGCTGGGGTACTTAAGGGGGCACTTCCAGGACGGATGTCCACGCTCCTTACAAGTGCAACACCTGCGCTTGTTTCTAGCTTTCTTGGGCAAATCTTTAGATGTATGAGATTCCTGCCGGACAACGGGTGTCCAGTGGGTTCCTGGGGTGGCTTCGATCTGATGGAGCGGAGGACGTTGTGCCATTCTGTAGATTTGACAAGGACGCAGTTAGTATCCACCTTGATAGGGTTGAGACATTAGCATTAGCGTACTCAAGTACTCAGACTAGGGACGATAATGCTTTGTGCAACAACGAACAAGGAACCAACAAGGTGGGACTTGGGTCAAAGATCAGCATCATGCACCAGTAGCGTGAGATTCAAATGGCTAAGAAACCACGTGATTCAACCCACACTATCCGGCACAATCCGGGACCTTATGTTCAAGTCCTTAGGCAAAAACCCGAAGAAAGGAACAAATGAATAGAATTGATAAGAATAGAAGCGTTCGTAAACATCTGAGCTGACTTCGGATTGTAGCGCGGCGGAAGCAACCGGGCACATAACACTAAAGGTGGAACCCAACCGCGAGATCCTAATAGATTTTGAAGCAACAGATGAGAAGCGAAAACTTTAAACTCAAATCGAGGTAAGATTGCTCCGAGATTAGAATGTAACCAGGTAAGGAGTAAAAAGAATCCTAAGATGGTTTTCATAACTCATTTTTAGGTTCAAAATAATTTCACAAACACTAGACTCAACGTCGACCAGTAGAAAGGGTTTCCTACAGGCAGTCCTGCTCTGATACCAACTTGTGGCGCCCCGACCCGACTGTTATACAGTGATACTGTGTCCCAGGTTATCCGTTACCACCAGACACACTATCAAAGCATAATAGAGAGATCAAGACTTGTGGAACAACTGGCACATCACAGACTCTACGACACAAATCATATAGTTCAACTCTTATAATAGAGAAAGATGCAAATATACAAACAGAGGTCACAGACCCAACAGTACATCAAGCGGAAGCGCAAAAGGTTGTTCTAAACAACAAGAACCAAATATGGCCTAAGAGGCCTGCAAATAAACATCCAGCGCCAGCTGTTCCGGATGTCCCAAGCTGCCACCTGGGAACCCCAGACTACTCGTCGACGCCCACAAAGAACCCACATTCGAAGGCGGTGAAGTCTTCCTCTGAAACAAAACAAACGACGTTGAGTTCGACGAACTCGCAAGATTAAATATAGAGCTTTAGCTCGATGAGGCTTTCAAAATTTTATGGCTGTTTTGCATAAAGCTGATTTTATTTAATGAAACAATAACTCTATGGCAACGACTAATCAGAATATTTGAAAAGAGGGGTAAGAAGTAACTCTTTTCTCTTGAGACACATTTCTCACCATCACCCATCAACATCAACACCATTGTACCAGTTCATCAAGGCACCTCCCCGAATCACCCTCGAGGAAGTCAACCTTAAAGTCTTGAATGGCACCTCTAGTACCCAGTTTTTAATCATTCCGTTAAAGTTATTCTATGATCTCAGAATCCGTCACCAAGTCGTCCATAACCGTGGACACGGCTTTTCGAAAAGATTTATCCCTGCAGGGGTGTACAATGTGAAAGTCGCCAGGTTCCGCGAGGGACCTCCCAGCTTCTTATCCATGCGTACCGTCCGGCTCATTGCCCGTACATGCCTGTACATTTGCTCTCTTCCGGGGAAAGCCGGCTGAGTGGGATCGGTTACAACCTTTACCTCGCTTAAGACTAACCAAGGATCATCAGTGGTGGCAGGACTGCCAGGATCACAACACCCCGCCCCACGGCCACTCATTTTCCTAAACACCGCAGTCCTCATCTCAGCCTTGGCCACCATCTCAACACACGCGCAAATGGAAAGCCAAACTAGAGGACCCTCGGCTAGTCCGCCACAAGTTAGTCGGTCGATAGGGGTTCCATATAGCCCACGCCTGGTAGCACGCTCAACTTGGCTCGTAAGCGAGAACTCGCACTTAGGCGGCGAGAACGAGACAACCCACCACATTCCATGTGGCCTCTCATCCCCACCTTTAGCAATTTATTATCCGTCACCACAATTTCCATCACATCCGGTCATTCCATCAACTGTTCCAACATTGAAACATCCACCGGATACTTAAGCATTTTAACTAAGCATGGCTAAGCAATATACATAACAAGTATGATTATCTCGGGCCAACACTTCAATCCTAGGGATATTAGGAGGGATACAGGTAATGGCAACAGATTTCTAATGCAACTAGGAGGATACTCTACTCCAAGCAAAAGACATTTGGAACCGAATGCAATATTATGGTGGGGAAAATAATTGCGGAAATATAGGAGGAGACATGCTCAGAGGGGGGATTACGCTTGCCTTGTAGATTTGAGAGGTAGTAAGAATCGTTGAAGAATTGTGGTTGCACCTCAACTCCTCGATCTACCGAAGCACAAACAACACCGGAAAAGAAACAACAATCAACACATGGCATTTGTGCAATGCATACAAAAATGATGATATGACATTTTAATGCAATTAAGAGATCCTAGACATGATCATCAAGTTAAATGGGGTCCCGAAGTATATCTAGGAATTATTCGGTTAACCACCCATATTTGTCTTAATGATTTTCTTAGCTTCTAAGAAATGCAGCACTGTAATTGTGATTAAACCTGCATGAAAATGATGATGATGAGTAGTTCACACTTTTCTGAGCATTTTGGTAAACCACATTTAATTTTTGGATCAAAAATTAATAAGTTATGAATTTTCCAGAAACAATTTATTTTCTGCCATTTTCATACAGTACAGGAAAACAGTCATTTAAAATATTTATTTGAACATGAATTTGAAGTCAAAACATAGGGTTTGTTCTCCTGGTCATTTAGAGACCAAGCTTGCAATTTTCTGAACAATATCCAGGAAGTTATGAATTTCCCAAATTTGCCCATTTCACGGACGAAATGTGTATTTCAAATATTTTCACAAATTAAAAGATTCATTTGCATGGGTGAGTTCTACTTTTGGTTAGGTTTCATTTTTCTGAACATTTTGATACCTCAATTGCAAATTTTGGATAAACAACGCAAAAGTTATAGATTTTAGAAGTTTACACTATTTTTTCCAGGCGTACTGAATATTTTCGGATTATCCGAATTTTTCGAACTCGGAAAATCCGATTGCTACAGGGCGCCTGAAATTCCACCAAGGACCTAAAGTCCATCGGTACTGGACTAACTCGGATATTCCGATTTCACCGGAATCGGATTATCCGATCGGGTGTCACAGTGAAGAACAGCAAAAGGAAAAAAGGTGCGGCCAGGGGATTCGAACCAGAGACCTCTCACGCGCGTGCGTGGTGGGCTAGCCACTGGGCTGGTGCGGTGCTAGTGCTAGTATGCTGATCCGTTTCCTTTTGTCGTTACAAAAATCTCTTGGTTAACTGACGAAACTGAACACTGAAGAACTGGAAACTGAAAACTGAAAACTGAACCGAAGGTTCAGTGTCGCTCAGCCAGGGAGGACAACGGCGGCGACCACGCTCAGGGCGCGTCCGCATGGGCGCGCGGGGTGCGAGGAGTGCCTTCAGCGGAGGGGTTCCAGGCAAACCTAAACGTGGCGACGGCGCCCGGGTATGGCCACCGGAGTTTGCCCGGCGACGGCAGCGAGCGGCGATCGACGGTCGTCTACAGCGAGACGGCGAACCACGGGCAATGGAGGAGGGAGAGGAGGTCTAGGAGGACGGCGGACTCACCCTGAGGACGTACACGTGCTCGGGGAGGCCGGAGATACAACGTTGGCGACATATTCGTCCGCGGCGGCGGCGACCGGTGCTCGGGAAGAAGCTGACGGCGACGGCGATTCGGGGCTCCCCGGTTCGATTCCTCCGGTGTAGAGGAAGCAGGTGAGGCGGTGGAGCTTTCTACTGTCTTCGATTTGCTCGGGATGCTCTCAGGCGACGGCGACGAGCACGGCCGCCATGGCCATGGTGCGGAGCTCGCGGGGGAAGAAATGGAGAGCACGGGAGCAGGTGAGCGAGTGGATAGGGTAGGAGCAGGGCAGCCTCGTGTGCCTCCTCTTCTCCTCACGTGGACAGCAGCCAGCAAGGAGGACAAGCGACGAGCTGGTGCGGCCGCGACATAGAGCTCGGTCGCTACAGCCTACAGGAGGAAGGAGAAGGCGTTTTTCTGGAAAACCCCCTGGAGAAACTTTCCCCAGCACAGTTTGGTCCTTTTCCAGTACTGGAATTGATTCCATCAGCTGTATTTGAATTTATTGAGCAACTTAAACACCTCCAAAAATTATGCCAAATTTTGTGTAACCTCCCGGTACCTTGGGCAAACACCCATAAAAATTACAATGCATTTGGAGTCCATTTGCTTGGGGAATAAAATAGGGAGTTGCTTATAGGCAATTTTCTAATTATTCCAAAGTAATAAACTTCTAGAATTTGAAGCAAGTCAAAATATTGATTTGAGTTCTCGGAACTTCCTTGACAAATATAAGATGTCAAAGTATTTTGTTTTGCAACTTTGAATGCACTCATTGCTTTGTAAAAATTGTTGGAGCAAGTTTGGCATTTTGGTTTTCAATATTGCCCAAAGCAATTATTGTGTTGTTTAGCAATTTCAAATGGATGCAATGATGTATGCATGGAATGCAAAAGTGAAAATTTAGTCCATAATTTGCATTAACAAGAGTGGGCTGTTACATATCATTCTTACACCTTGTGCCTGACAACCACAGGTGAGGTTGAGGACCAAAACATCTATCCTTGTTTTGTAGGTAACCAAAAGAAGGATAAGAAGATAAATCTACCACTTCAGATTCCCCGAGAGTTCGATATTAAACCCTCGAGTCACCCCTCGTGGGGAAAACTGTCTTCCACTTACTATACACTCTGCACTTGGAGTCTCAACCTAATCCCGTTTACTTTTGCAGGTATCAAAGCCTTGCTCTTCGGGATCATCAAGCATGAACTTTCCTGAATGGGTTCACGGGCTGAGAGAAATTCTCAGGAGTCGCAAGATAGAGCATGCGCTAGACACTCCTGTTCCAGGGTTAGAAGATGACTATTCTCCTATGGAGGAAGATGAGTATCAAGTGAGTTTGGTTATGCTAGACAGGATGAATCCCGAGCTTAGTGACAGTTATCCATACTATCGCCCCTTCCGTCTCATGGAAGCGTTGAAAGCTCAGTTCTCATACCAGTTGTGTCATGCTAAATACAAATTCAATGGGGAGCTTAGATCGTGCAAATTATCGAGCAGAGGCTCGATGAGAGAGCACAAAGCTAAGTTCTGCAAAATACTCAGGAAGCTTGAGGATATTGGGCAACCAATTCCAGAAAACCAAGCGGTTGACACACTTATGAGATCACTACCATCATATTACTATGCTTTCGTGGCTTGTTATGAAATGATGGGAGTGGAGAAGACAGTCAAGGAAGTCTTCGAAATGCTCTTATCAGCTGAGTTGGATATCTATGTGCATCATTTGATGACAGCATCCTTCTTACAAGACCAGTGGCGAGTCCACAAGAGGTATAAGAGTTATACACAAGTTATTGACATATTCTCGGCTTGAATATATTTTGGTATTTAATACTGAAATTTTTCATGTTGCATGATCGCAATATGAAAAGGAAAAGAGGCAAGAGAGGTGGAAAGAGGAGGAGGAAGTGGAAGAAGGTGGCACCTAAGGCGCCATGACCACTACTTCATCTCTACAATACAAGTCAATGAAGGAGATTTACACTAGGACTTTAAATAAGAGTTATTTTCAGTTCGATCATTTTGTAATGAATATTTTATATTTCTGGAACAAGTTTGTGTTCGAATTATAAAGTATGTGAAGGAGTTCATTTTATGAATTTGGTTTTATCTTCTTTATTGTAATATGTCATTAAGTTTTGTTTGTTAAGTCTTTATTGTTTTGATTCAAGATATTACTTATATTTTTGAGTAATAATAAAGTTGGTTTAATCTTTAAGTTTAGAGTTACACTTTTCGTTGGTTCTCTTTGAGACTCTTAAAGTTTATCTCTAAAATTAAATCGATAAAACTGAAATCACAAAGTGCTGGACACTTAGAGAAATTCGAAATTCATAAAGTGCTAGGCATTTATTGAAAATCAAAATCCACAAAATGCTGGGCATTTGGTAGATTCTAAATTGGCAAAGTGCTAGGCACTAGTAAATTTTGAAATTTACATAAAGGAGTGGAGTCTACCCATTAATTCAATTCTATTAAATATTTAATATGAAGTTGCATATTAATGAAATAGAGTTAATGAAATTATTGAAGTTTCAATGTTTCATATAATTCAGTGGAGAATGTGAGAATCAAAATAAAGTAATCAAAGGTATTTGATGAAAATAAAGAAAAATGACTTAGTAAATTATTGTAACATTGTTGACGAAAGAAAGTTTTCTTAGTCAAATTACTAAATGATGAATTTTGATGATTCAAAATTATCATAGTAATAAAATCTTTTGCAAGATAAAGATTAAAAGGAGATGTTATAATAATTAAAACAAAAGGTCTTGTTCTGATGTGATGTCAAATAGAATTCCAAATTACCTACTAAAGTAAATAAATTATTTTGTTTGTATCCAGGGGGCCTATATCAATTTTAACTTGGATTTATTTTGATAGAAAGTTCCAAGAAATTTTCGATTGTGAATCTAAGTATTGATTCGAATTGAATAAATGTTTTGCATAAAAGTAAAGTCCAAAGTATTATATTGGCGGATGTTTTCCACACAAAATTCTAAATGCTTGTTGACTTTAGAATTGGAGAAAAGTGTCTTCTCATGAAGAGAGAGTGGAAATCAAAATACTAAATTAAGACTGGGAGTCTTTGGACAAGTGTTAGAATGAGAGGTGAAACATGCAAATGTTTTCCATATCATTACTTTGTCCAGGAACACATGTGAGCTATACATGGTTCGAATTAAGTATTAAGATAAAAGTCATGTGAGGAATTTAATGATTAAATCACCTAGTGGTTGAATTATTAAAAGGTCCAGGAACATGATTAAAGGCAAAACAATTACAAACAGAGTAAAGAATACTCATAAATGACGGTATGTGTCATAAAGGAGTCCAAGGAAAATTCATGTAGCTCCAAGATTCAATCTTGAGAGTAGTTTGGACGTGATGTGAAATCACTGCGCATGAATATTTCATAAAGAAAGGACATATGTGAATATCTAATATTCATAGAGCTAGTCTTGATTAAAGTTGTTTTTATCAAGGACGAATAAATGATAGTGAGAAGTTGCAAAACTTATCATATCAATTGCCCAAAGCTGTTATTGGACTAAAGTAGCAAAAGTTGATTGCTAAATATAATTAGTTTGGATTATGAGAATAATCTAGATAATTATAATACGAGTGTCTGAAAGTCAGTCGTATTAATGAATTAAGAATTCTATTCTTTTCATTATATAAATCGAAGGGACTTAAAAGACAGCGGGAGCTGATATTATATTTGTTGGATAAGGCTAGGCCGAATTCAAAAATGTATATCTTGTGAAAAAAAGATTTAAAAGACTTTAAATAAAAGGTCAAAAAGTGTCTTATTAAAGTTTTATCTATGAGATAGATTAAGAGTTTAATAAACATGAGTATGAATGTGCTAAGTACAATTCTGAAAGGTAATTCGAATTGTGTCTTGAGTCAAAGAAATTTGATCAAGAATTCATAGCGTGATATTTGCAAGACACATTGACATTCGTAGTCAATGATGAGCAAATAGAGAGGAATATGATCAAATCATATTTAAATGTGATTTTGCTTATCTCATTGCTAAATATAGTACATTAAGCCGGAAAGTTTCCAAAGTGCTAAATTTTATTTAGCCAACGACAGTTAAAGAGAAATACTTGATAAAAGTTTTCTCATAAAGGCAGTAAATTAAAAACATGTAATTGATCATGAGGGTTTGGTAAAAGGACCCAATCGGGATATCACAAAAGAATAACGACTTAGTAGATTTTGTAAAGCTTCAAATAGTGTATATTGAGAAGTTACTCATATACGTATTTGTAATGGAATTATGAAATCAAATCTTAATTGATTTCATCTGAGAAATGCAATTTTCAATTGATAAATATTTGGTGCTTTGATTTTATCAAATCACTAGTATATTATGTGTGGATTCTAAAACATAAATAGAATTTCTATAAAGGATTGTTGCATCATTGATGTGAGACGTTGATGGCCCTTCACGTAGTTACCCACAATGGCGCCAGAAAACAGTTGCTAGCCCCTTCGCGTGGTACCTGCGTGAAAAGTAAATGGGTTAGGTTGAGACTCCAAGTGCAGAGTGTGTAGTAAGTGGAAGACGTGTTTTCCCCACGAGGGTGACTCGAGGGTTTAATATCGAACTCTCGGGGAATCAGTAGTGTAGATTTATCTTCTTATCCTTCTTTTGGTTACCTACAAAACAAAGTAAATGGTTTGGTCCTCAACCTCACCTAGTGGTTGTCAAGCACAAGGTGTTAGAATGATATCAAGATAATATGCAATGCAAACAAGAAATAAACATGCAATGGTGGTAAATAAATATGCAAGGATGGTGGTAGCAATGATAAATGATATTTTTGGGTTTTTTTATAATGAATGCAAGATGTAAAAGTGTTTTTGTATTTTTGGATTTAATAATGGCAGAAAATGGAAAAGTGGTAAAAGTGGTTGGAAAGGTTCGTGGTAAATAAATAGGGTTTTCTGCCTGCGCAGGGTTAATTCCATAAAAATAGGAAACATGTCAAATATTCCCAAAATCATTATAAAACAGTGATATAACCCTTATATGATGCAAATATGACTGGAATATAAGTAAAATAATGCAAAGTTCATGTATGCATTTTACATGCATCAACATCCCCAAGCTTAACCTATACTCGTCCTCGAGTATGAAGGTGATAAAACTAACATGGACTTTGCAATTTAATACTATCAATGGATATCAAAGATGATTACTATTGCTACATAGAGTAAAATGATTCATTCTTAAAAGGAGTAGCAATATGCAAGATAGTTTATGAAGTGATATCAAGTATTCAATGCAAGGATGTTCAATGATAATTCACAAAGTGTAACATAGAGAAAAAGTACTATGGACCACATGTATGCATAATAATAAGTAAGAACATCCTACAATGGTCATAGAGTATTGGTGAAAATCTGAATATAAAAGGTGGACACTTTGGAAAGATATATATATGAGTAGAGGTAAAGCATGAATAAATTTCATCTAACTTCTGAACTTCTCTACTTAAGTCAATGATTGTAATATGGTAATCCTTGGTGTCAAGCTCTCATTCCCCTATCATAGCATCTTGAATGATTAAGTTTAAAGTGAAAGCAATAAGAGTAGTGTGCTTGACAAAGTACAGGTTGAAAGTCTCATGCCCCTTGAATACAAGTACCTACTCCATGTGTTACTCAACTTGAAAACAAAGCAAGTTCAAGTTAAATATCATTGTAAGTAATAAAGTATCATTAAGAGCGTCAACTGGGGTACCTCTTGTCCCAGGATATGGAACAAGCCCATATCAAAATGACAAGACAAACAAACATAATGAACAATCTCAACACCCTTTTTATTTACCATTGGATAGCTTTTTATTGTAAGGTGTATCACAGAAGGTTCACCATAGCATGTAAGTAAATTTCCACCATGAATGATGCATGGCTTAGATTAGCGGCCCAGGCGTCTCTCTAACCATTTATACAAACTCATTTAAACTCACTTCATTTCCCATTTATTTCACCCATGGTAAGCATCCATAAACAAAAGTACATGATATCAACTAAATGAGATGATGTGCAATGTTGAAAGCTTGCCATGTGACAGCACATATGGCTAACTCTCAACCAAAGACATTTGTCAAGTCCACAACTTCATAATTTTAATCACAATGGGTCATATTTATTTATGCAATGAAAGTAAAGTGTGCATCAAGTTCGCGAGAGCTATATAACCAACTTTTCCCACAACAATTAACAACATAAGCATTTTCATTCAGAGGTATAGATAACTCAAATATCATGATAAACATACTCGGAATAGCATAAAGCTAATAGGTAGATATGGTGGACTCACTGGAAAAACTTTGGTTGAAGGTGTTGGAAACAAGTTTTTGCTTGTTGGAATTTTTGGGCTAGCAAGAGGGAGAAAGTTGACCATCTAAATGCATGCATGAGTGTCCATAGAACTAACTAATCCATGTTAAACAAGGTAGAATAACATTTAGCATCAAAACATGAATAAAGATAGCTCTTGATAAAATATTTGCAAATTATTACTCATTAACAAGCTCATGAATCATGCAATTATATGTATCTTTTAAAATCAACTTAACATCCCTTTTCCCAATCTTATAATAGCATCCAACATAATTCAACCCAAATTTCCAGTAGCTCTCTCATATATAAATGATAGTGTGGTGGTCTCACAAAATAAAAATCTAATCTAAACAAACAAAAAGACGCTCCAAGTTTATGCGATAAAGTGTTTCGATCGAAAAACAGAAGTTAGACGTGTGCAAACCGAGAGTGTGTAGGTCCAGTGGGGTTGTCTTCACATCCCCAAGCTTATGGTCTTCACCATCCTTGGATAGCTCTTGGTGCATCTCCTCTAATCCCTGTGAAAAAACTTCAAAACACCGTTTCTCCCATTTCTTTTTCTGTGGGGCACATTAGTAGTGATAAACAAATAGATTTCTTGCTGCATATAATCCTTAGACAAAAATTCATATGATGTCCAGAACATGTATAATGTTGTATGCCTACTCATAAACTCAATTGGATCAAAAAGATTCATGTTAAAAGTTCTAAGCATGCATCAAACAAAATGGGACAGAATCTGTCCAGAAAAACAGCAGCAGCTAAACGTATTTTTCTACCCTACTTAACTTTGTCGGAAAATTCCGAAAAATTCATGCATACAGAGGATGAAAAGTTGCCATTACAGTTTAAATATGAGCTCATTCGGAGTTACAGAATAAGAATTAAAAATCATACCGTGCACAGATTCGTGCAGGAATAATATCTCCGAACGCTATAAGCAACTTCTTCATACCAAAATGAGTAAAACTTGGCACTTTATTAAAAATTCCAGAAACTAAACTAAACACTAAGTCTCTTGTTACAGCAAGAGGACACAAAGAAAATCACAAAAAAAACAACCGGGTTGCCTCCCGTAAAGCGCTTTCTTTATAGCCATATAGCTAGGCTTCTTACTTGATATTTATTGTGGACGAAGCTCATGAGGGAGCTTGAATGATGTGCCCTCTTCCTTGGAAGTGTTCCATGCATAATACCAGGTCCCATGGTGTTCTCAAACCAATCAAAATAATACAAGTTGAACCCTAGTTGAGAGAAAAACAAAACACAAAAGTAATAACAACGAAGTCTAACTTTCTTTCTATGCATTGGCATTTTGTATATGAATGAATCACCATAAATAGAAGTTTCCCAATGCATATTAACAATATTTACTTGCAGCATATAATTATTAGTAACATAAAGAGGGTTCTTATCACCTCCTCTTTCATAATAGTTGCAAGTAGTAGAAATAAATTCAACCATATAACCACAAGAATCATTCAACTTAGATAATTTAGGCACATAAAGAGGATTATTAAATTTATTATGGAATTCATTAGCATGCTTCCCTCTTTCAAAATAGTTAATAAGATCAATATCAAGTTTACTATCATGATTGCAACAAAGATTTGGAACTAAAGATAGTTGCAAATCACATAAGTATTTCTCAACATAAGCAAATTTCTCCTCTATGGTGTAAGTAGGAGAGTTCAAAAACAAAGTGGGACTCTCATGAGTAAGAGCACTATCACAAATAGCAAGTATATCATTTTTATCCTCACATAATTTAGCAACAACTAAACATGGAGGTTTATCAATAAGCATAGGACCATCATCTAAAGCATTATCATATAGCATATTTAAGCAATACTCCTCATTATCATCAATAAGTTCACTAGTTGCATTAATAGAAAGTAAAGGAGCATTTTTAGTTTCACACTCATCATAACATGGATTCTCATAAATAACAAAAGATTTTTGAATTTGAGTGTTACTATCATTTGTTGATGGTGAAGTTGGTAGATCCAACTCTTCCCCAAGCTTAGGTTGGAATATATCCTTTTTAATATCCTCTTCACATTCTTCCTCTTCCAAGCTTATGTTTTCATCATCCTCTTGGGGTTGCATGGGCATCCCCAAGCTTAGGTTCTTATCCTCCTCTTCCTGCAAAATTTAGTGCTTTCCGTGGCAGCAAGAATTCTTTCTTTAACATAAACATTATCACTAAATTTTTTGCAAATTTGGAGAATAATAAAAACTTGCCCTTTCATTTCACGAGCTACATGACTAGTTGCAAGAAATTTATCAAGAAGAGAGTCTATCTCATGGGCTTCAACATAAGCAATATATTTCTCAACTTGTTCTATATCAGGGCATAATACTTTATCTTCACGATAACAAGCAATTATAGGATCATTATTATACTTGCATTGATAGTGGGAATGTTTAACAACTCTTCTATTGCAACAAGTTATACATGTAACTCACAAAACTGATTAGCTATTTTGTGAAGAGCTTTAAGCAATTTACCCACTCTATTTCCCTCTTTGGTTGATTGATATTCAGAGTAGGCGTCATACCTTTTAAAATAATCATTACCCATAGACATTCCAGAAAGTTTCTCCATAGCTTATCATACATATTAAAAACAACACTAGTTTTTATGGTTTTTTTTTAATTTTTTATGCAAAACTGAAAATAAATATGCAAGACAACGACAAAACAAAATAAATTGCTTTGAAGGTAAAGATGGATAAGATGATGCTCACATAGGTGCAACCTCCCCAAGCTTAGGTGTTAGCACAAGTTGGTGATGAAGTTGACTTGGTGAGATGTCCATGGATAAACCTTTCAGCAATGATTCCCCGGCAACGGCGCCAGAAAACAGTCTTGATGGCCCTTCACGTAGTTACCCCACAATGGCGCCAGAAAACAGTTGCTAGCCCCTTCGCGTGGTACCTGCGTGAAAAGTAAATGGGTTAGGTTGAGACTCCAAGTGCAGAGTGTGTAGTAAGTGGAAGACGTGTTTTCCCCACGAGGGTGACTCGAGGGTTTAATATCGAACTCTCGGGGAATCAGTAGTGTAGATTTATCTTCCTATCCTTCTTTTGGTTACCTACAAAACAAAGTAAATGTTTTGGTCCTCAACCTCACCTAGTGGTTGTCAAGCACAAGGTGTTAGAATGATATCAAGATAATATGCAATGCAAACAAGAAATAAACATGCAATGGTGGTAAATAAATATGCAAGGATGGTGGTAGCAATGATAAATGATATTTTTGGGTTTTTTATAATGAATGCAAGATGTAAAAGTGTTTTTGTATTTTCGGATTTAATAATGGCAGAAAATGGAAAAGTGGTAAAAGTGGTTGGAAAGGTGTTTCTTATGATTAAAAATGGACCGGGGTTCATGATTTCACAAATGCACTCTCTCTTTAATATAGTGGTAGACAATGGAACACTAGAATTGACATATGAGATTGCAACACAACAGTTTAATGACAAGTTATAATTATATGGGCATCACGTCCTAACATAGAGACCTTTTGGTTATTAGTCTCTCTTATACTCCACCAAGATGCGAACTAAATCATAACACCTCGATAATTAAGATAACTCAGAGTATAGCAATAAGTATCATGACATGAAGTTAAAATAAGAACATGCTAGATCTAGTCATGGAGGAAGTGGCAATGGTCACACCCACATCTCCGGTAGCATGGTATTTCTTTTTATCCCTAGTGAGGTAACAAAGTAAGGTAAAGATACCCAAGTGGATCGCAGAACTTTCTCTCACGTTCACTGCACTAGCCACCCCCCGTTACTCCAACTAATGCACACGTTCCCCCTCACACACTCTCATAAACATGCTTGATCATAACAAGTAAATAAGAACGGGGTACATAATATGCATCTACTTTCATAACTGAAACAAAACCATTGCAATCTCAAACATATATTAACTCATAAAAAGATCCACCACAAAGATATTACATAGATGACCGTAATCATGTTCAGAGCTCATACGGTACTAATTAGTGAAGCGAGAGAGAGAGATACATAAGTTACTTCCACAAACCCATAGTCCAGAGGTGGACTACTCCCTCTTCATCATGGAGACGGTGGAGAAGATGGAGACCACGCCGGCAGCACCCCGCCGGAGTTTTCCCCCTCCAATCTGCAGCTCCAGATCTCTGTTTCGGTGTTTCTGTGTTTCTGCGGCGCTCCTTCCAGAGAACGTCGGGGGATAATTTTTATAGGCGTTTTTAGGTCAAAACGGAGTCGGTGGAGGAAAGATCGACGGCAGCGGAGCTCCGAGGCCCAAGATGGGGGGTCCCACGCGGCCAGGTACATGGGCCGCGTGGGCCTACTCCTTTTGGCCCTCGTGGCTCCGTTTGTTCTCTTCCTTCGCCCACAAATCTTCTTCCTTCCAAATATTGACGCCCGCAAATTTGCAGGTCATTTGGACGTCGTTTGGGTCCCTGAAACATAAAAGGAAAGAAATAGGGTTTTCTGCCTGCGCAGGGTTAATTCCATAAAAATAGGAAACATGTCAAATATTCCCAAAATCATTATAAAACAGTGATATAACCCTTATATGATGCAAATATGACTGGAATATAAGTAGAAATAATGCAAAGTTCATGTATGCATTTTACATGCATCAGACATCATGATAAGCAAGTTATTGGGTGAGTCATTGACTTGGTAAGGTTTCAATAGACGGTATGATGATATCATTCGAGACGCTTGATATTATTAATGCTACTACGGAACCGGATATATCGAAATCCAATTCCTAATAAATCCGATTTACATTGTCAAGTTTGACGTGTGAGGAGTTAAACAAGTTTATGTATTTTGATTGGATCAAAATTATGGACACAGTTTCAGAGCACATGCGAAAGCGTGAGTGGCACCTTAGTTCCATTTGGTGTCATGTCATCATGCTAACTAGAATCATTATTGACTCTAGTGCAAGTGGGAGACTATTGGAGATATGCCCTAGAGACAATAATAATTTAGTTATTATTTATCTCCAAGTTTATTATTAATGTTTATATCTTTATGCTATAACTGTATTGGGCACTTGAATAGCAATTACAACGAGTTCAAGAGGAAAACCTCCAATACAGGTGTAGAGATACGAACAAGTAAAAGTGTTCCTGGTCTTGTCTCTAAGACTAGCCTATCTATTACCTGATGGTCATGTTTTCCTGATCATGTACTTTGTGTAAGTCATGTAACTATAGGAGTTTGTTATCAGAATGATAATAGTACTGAACCGACCCACTGTATGATCTTGCTATGAGACTAATCGTCAACGATGAAGATAGCAATTGATCATATGTTTTGTTTTCATTAGCTATATTCCTATGCCCTGAGAATATCTGGTGACCGCTTATTCGACACTCATACTTTGATTGTTACCTAACGTCTTGCCGTAACTGGGGACCATAACGATGACTTTTGGGTGTGAACTAGAGTAATGTATAGGAACAGAGATTATTCAAGAATGACACTTACTCCTCCAGACGATGGAGAGATACATCCTCTAGGCCATCTCAGTATTATTATTGTCACCCAATCGTCTGGCCAAACACAGCGTGATTAATCACGGGACAATATAAATACGGAATGAGAAAAGAGAATGATATTGGTACGAGAATTATATGTGTTATGATTAAAGGGTTTAATCCCACTAGAGCACATTGTCTCAGTCTCGAGATATCATTGGTATCATGTACGTAAGGGGATTAGCGTAATGAGTAACACACAGGTTCTGTCGTTCACTCATAAACACACGGGAGCCAGTACGGCTGTCTAGGTTCCAATGTTGGTTTATTGTCTGGTAAGCTCCCAGGCATGACTTTGTGTTTACTGAACCTTTCGGGTCACACACTTAATTTGTGAGTCAATCCTTTGTTGAGAGAATAAAGTAGTAGTTTTGTGGTTATGAGAAAAGGTCGGAGTCCCTCCGATGTCACAGAAACAACTTCGGAGTAATTCGGAGGTGTTCCGGTGAAGTTATCATGAGAGGGAAATAATGCCGGATTAGGGCAGAATTTCTCGAGAGAGAAATATGGCGAACATGAGATGTTCCGGGATGCCGGGAAGTGTTTCCGACATCAGTGGATAGAGTCGATGATTTTATCTATAGAGTATATTTGATTCCGGACGAGTTTTGGAGGTTTGACGGGAAGGGGATGCGCCGGGAAGAGAGGGGGGTGCCATGCGTGCTGCGCCATACCTAGTATGGACCGGCCGCATGGGCCCCACCTCCAGGCCGGCCGCACCAAGTCCCCTCCTCTCCTTCCTTGTTTTATTTGGAGAATTAAAAGAGTCCGAATAGGAGAAGGTTTGGAATAAAGGAAATTGGCAAAAATGAAAAAGGAAGGGGGAGGAGGCCTTGATGGACAAGGACTCCCCAACCGACTTGGGTAGGGGGTCGTCCGGCCCTTCTAGGGCCGGCGCACCACCTCTCCCCTCCCCCTTATATACTCCCCCTCTTCCCCAAGGAGATCAACCAATCCAAGATTTGCACAAGTTTCTCTCTTGATATTGTGCAATTAGACGATGCTCTAATTAGACGGCGCTCTAATTGGACATTGATATAATCTCTCTCTAGTAGTTCTCATGTGTTGAGAATTAGATCTCTCCAAGTCTCATATAGATCTAATCTAGTTGATTAGATCTACCACCTAAACTACGCCGAAAGGCGGTCTCTCTTCGTCGGTGCTAGTAGCTCTAAGCGGCTAACGCAACTGGTGGGTTGGCGCGGTGCACGTGTGGATACTGCTAGAGCGGGGTTGCGCAACTAGTCCCTCGACGACAGACCGGTAACAATCTCACCTCCCGGCGTGGACGTGAGATTCTTCATCAGGCTTCACCGACATCTATTTCGACAAACACAAGATCTTCCGCAACGCTGTTTGTAAGTATTCTATATCTAGCATTATGGGGTGCAACATATCTTCATAGAATAGATCTTTGGCGGTAAGGTTACGGAAAATTTTAAAGTTTTACCCGCAACCCAGTACAAGGTTATCCATCAATTTCCCAACTGTGTGCCGAAGCTAGATGACACCTTTACTCGTGGATAATTTTTTTTTAAATAATACACAACATTTATTTTATTCTGGAAATAATACGCAAAAAAAAATTCAAAAATATTATCCAATCGGCCATGGCGAAGACGACAGGCCCTACTCGGCCATGGCGAAGACGACAAGCCCTCACCGTGCGTGCTCGTCGTGCTGGCCGTGGCGTGCCGTGCCGTGCGTGGTGTGCTCGCCGGCTGGCCGCGCGTGCTCGCCGTGCTGGCCGTGGCGTGCCATGCCGTGCCGTGCGTGGCGTGCTCGCCGGCTGGCCGTGCGTGCTCGCCGTGCTGGCCGTGGCGTGCCGTGTCGTGCGTGGCGTGCTCGCCGGGCTGGCCACGCGTGCTCGCCGGGCTGGCCGTGCCGTGCGTGGCGTGCTTCGCCGGCAGCTCGTCGACGACGCCGAAGACGACGGCCGCCGCCACCAGCAAGGGCGCGTTGCCGCGCACCTCGGTCTAGAGCGCGTCGAAGGAGAGCGTGGACTCAAGCCGACAGACCAATCGGCTTTGGCTAAGCCGACAGGGACTAATCGGCATGGCCGATGCCGATTAGTTCCAATCGGTTTCGCCGTTGCCGATAGGATATTATTTTTGTAATTGTTCAAATCTACATATTATTTTTGGAATTTATTAAAAAAACGTATTATTTTAAAAAAATTAGCCTACTCGTGCATGGCGTCATTGGAGTAGAGGAGGGACCTAGGTTGGTGCTACATTAATACTAGTTATTTTAGGTTTAGAATGTGGTTTAGTATTTGTTATCTTCAACCATGTTTGGAGTTTGTATGAGTTTAATTAAGTTGAAACGCAGTTGAAATCTTGTTTACTTTCATTTTCACTTCGATTGCAGCACATAACAAAACATAGCAACAACTTAAAGTGGCTTGAGCATAATTAAAGACACGAGCGAGTGATTCTGGTCCATAGTCTTTGCTCTTTCATAAGGTTTTAGCGGGGTCATGTCGAAATGTGCACGTGGTACGACCATCCTGATGTTCACGAGGTTTGGCGGCGGCCTCAGAACGGTGGACTGCGCGAGTGTCTCTACGGCGAGCGGTGTGGCAGTGGTGATGACCTTGCTTTTCGGCCATGTGGATGGCGAGAAGCGGGTGGCGGGGGATCCTGGTGCTGGTGGTGTTTCAACATTGTCAGCTCCCAAATCGTGTTTTGGGAGTCCGACTCGGCGGCGATGGATGGCCCGAAATATAGGGCAGGCCGAAGATTTTTTCGGGCGAAAGCCCAGCGCCTCGGCGTCAACGGCGGCGATGCCTGCGGGTGTCGTTACCGTCATGGGGGCTTCGTTGTGTCTACCTTCGCCGCGTCAGGGCTCCGGGTGAAAACCATGGACTACGGTCTCAACATTGGCGGCGTGTGGCGTCGTGGGAGCATTGTCGTGGAGCTTACGGTTTCGGTGTCGTGCATGTGCCATCGGTGCCTAGTTTGACTCTCATGTGTTCTTTTCTATTTATCCTTGATCTGCTTCGTAAGAGGAGCACCTCCTCACCTCGTATCAGTTTGAACGTTGGGGTTTATTTTTAAATCGGGGCGAAAGTCTCTTTCGAGAGACGTAGCTCTGAAAAGAAAAGGAGAAAACTAAACAGCAAGGGAAATTCAGAAAATTAGCGCAAGAAAAATGGTCAGAAAGATAAAAATCCCAATAGTCAAAGCCCTATGCCCCTAGGAAAGGAGGGCAAAATCTCAAAGATCAACTGCCCCGAAAATTTCCGAAATTAGAAAGCCGCGGCCGAAATTGGCGGCACAAATTGTTGGATCCAACGAACCCACTTTCGTTTCCCCTCCTCTCGGCGGTCTTGTTCATTGCTTCTGCTGGGAAGAAATAGACCTAACAGGACAGGAGAGGAAACCAAGAAAGAGGAAAGAAATGGCCGAGGTAAATTCGTACGAGGAGCAGCGGAGGAGGCAGGTGGAGGAGAACAAGCGGAAGCTGGAAGAGCTGCGCCTGCACCACCTCTCCGCCGCCGTCCGCGAGGCCGGCGCCAAGCCCAAGCCGGTCCGTCAGATCGATCCCCCACTTTACCTCCACTCTTCCTTTACTCCGAGTCATCCTCTGTCTTCCCTGTGACTAGTCTTGTTTGGTTGGTGTCGCAGAAGCGGAAGGCCCCGCCGCGACGGGACATCGCCGATGTCGGCCCGCCCCGGCGTTCCGGCCGTATCGCCACCCTCCCCGAGCAGCCCGACTATCGTGACAATGTACGTGCTCCGCAACTAAGGTTCCTATTAGCCGATTACAAGTAAGATCTAATCACACGGTGTAACTGAGGGAGATTGGAAATGAACCCGCAAATCACACTCTATCACTCAAGATGTTGTTCTCCTAAAGTTTCCATTTTATTTTCCTGCAAGAAGCTAATATAGGAATTACTCTCAGGTAAAGCTCGGCACCGTGAAGTCACAGAAGAAAAAGGAAGTAAAACCTGATCATGCGTACGCCATTACCAAGGCTGAAGAGCTACAGGATGAGCTTGGCTCAGATTACCCTACCTTTGTCAAGCCCATGACCCAGTCTCTTAGCATGCTGGTAAGGAGAAACTTCCTTAATATAATGTTAAAAAAAAATGCGACCACCAGGACCAGCCCTTGGTAGCTTATTTTTATAGTTGAAATGCTCCTTTGTGAGAAATCCAAGAATTCGTCCCCGATGGGGATCAAACCCGGGATGTCGAGCGCGCTCACCCGCACTCCAACCACTGGGCCTCTGCCTGGTTCTCTCCTTAATATAATGTTACCATCCTCTCTGAGAGATGCTTGGTTCTTGGATGTTGATTGGTGGGATATGTGGCAGTACATCCCGGCGCAGTTCAGCATGGAGCATCTCCCAGACCGTGACACGAAATTCGCTTTGGTGGATGATGATGACGAGGAGTTTGACACGCAGTATCGTCTACACAGTAGCAGCCTCAATGCCGGGTGGAGAGAGTTCACTGAAGATCATGAGCTCGTTGATGGTGATTGTTTGGTGTTTCAGCTGATCAAGAGGACATTGTTCAAGGTGAGATTTTTAGTTGGTCTTCATTGCTATGGAATTTTCGTTGATTTTATTGTGTTTGATGAGATGCCGCGCTATGATTCTTAAGAAATTCTGAAATTTGGTCGGGGGACTATGGTACCATCCTCATGATAACAATGATGTGAAGTCGCTGAATTATCACACACGAAAAAATAGTCCTCACATTATACTTACACAGATAACTGAAACTACCAAGCTCTTATTATTCACAACATGAAGAATGAGAACGAGCCTGTTTCAAATGCCAGTTTTACATGATATTTGCGGGACATAGTGCATTACAAATGCCGGTTTTACATGACATTGGTAGGAAACAATGCAATTTCTCAACACCCATATCACATTCTCCCATTCAAAGTGGATATAAGAAATTTGTCTGAGCACTAGATTTCAGTCTTCTTCCTGAGCCTGCCTTTCATTTCACATCTTCCATTATCTCGAAGATTCTTTTTGTAAGGCCTTACTGTGGTGAAAGTCCATGTATGCTCCTAACTGTGCAACCTTTGCCACGTACAAAATTTGCAGGTCTACATATTCAGGGTAAGTTCGTACTACGATAATGACGATTAATGAAGCAACGATCAGGTATAGTGTTCTTGTCAGTTGCCTGCATTGGTTGAATGCCTGAGTTTGATGTTTACAAAATCTAGTCCCAAGTGTCTTTGCTGTGTCATATTGGTTATGAGTTATGACCAAAATGAAGTGTGTTTCCTACATTGCAGTTAGTTGTTGTAGTATCGTAGACATGAAAAATAACTGCACCTTTTCCCATTTCACCTAGGTTTGTATTTCATTGTGTGATCAGCAAAATTTCAAGCTTATTTCGTTTCTTTCTGCTAACTTTGCGGAAATTGGAGGACCACAATTAATTTAGGAAAAGTTAATCTATACTACTATTAAAAGAGCAAACTTGTACTTGTTGGATACTTTAAATCTGAGCCCTTCAATATCCGATCAAACGGTTCAGATCGTCCCAATGTTTGACAACTCAACATTGTCCGTTTTGGACCGTTTTGCCCTCCCACCAAATCACATAATACTGCTAATGCCACACAGCTTTTCGTTTCGTGTTATTTACATGGATTGCCATCACCTAACAGAAGTATTGCAAGATCAAACGGGAACGGAACATGATCTCCGATCTCCTCTTTTCTTACTGCAAACAATGCCATGTCAAAACAATAAATCCCAAAGAACGCCGCCGCCGCCTGCCTGACGACCCGCCCGACGCACCCGTCGGCCGACAGCCGGCATCCGGCAGGAGATATGCACGGCCGCCGCCGGTCACCGCCCGCCACCACACGACAGCCACCACGCGCCCGAACGCCCCCCCGCGTGATCCCGTCCTCTCTCTCCAATCCTTGGGCCACCACCAAACACCAAACTTCACGGCCATGGCAGCTTCGCTCGCCGGCGGCGTGGTCAAGAGCATGCCGATGTTTGAGGGCGACGTGTTCCTCCCACCAGGAAGCCCAGGCATGCAGCGCACCACCCTGTGTTCCCGATCAAAAAGATCCGGATGAGCTGTCGGTCGCCGGCAAGCAACAGGTGCCCGCCGTTGGCTGTGCTGCAGGTGATCAGCCCTTACTCCATGCGCTGCAAGCTCCGGGTCAAGACGTTTGATCTCCATCCCAAATCCCTGCTGGTCAGGCTGCACTCCATCTACTGGAACGAACGTGTCATTATTATAACAGGAACATACTTTAACGGGATGGGGCGGCGGCGCGATGGTCGGGGACGAGCAGGGCCGGAGGATCTCTAGGCGGCGGCACCGGGACGAGCTAGACGGTGCAGCCACAGCACTTCCGGCAGCAACGAGATGCTTCCGCACTGCGTCCAGCAACGAGATGCTCCTCTGCCTCCATTATCCATCCGCACATGCCAGCTACCATATATGTGTGCTGAAAAATATTGGTACAGATTCAATGAAGCCCGAATGATTTGTTGATTGAACATGATAAATTTGTTTTTTTCGAAACACAATACAGACCGAGATGCTCACAATATATTTTTGAGACGTGCGTGCGTGCCGTGGTGTGTGTCTGGGGAAGATGTACCCATGGTTGAAGCGCCCAATTTGTTGTGCGCCAGCCTTGTAGATGGCATTATATCGTGTGCAGAGCAAGAGTTGGAGAGGCGGGCATGCATGGAGGTCTGACGGCTGGCTCCGCTCCGTCGCACCTGCGAGGTCGACTCCCCATGAGCCTCAGTGTGTTGGAGCACTTGGTTGATGGGCGAGCTCTGCTCGGCATGGCCGCATGGTGGTCTCCGTTCAGTCCTGCACTTCTATTTCAAGTTCTTAATGCTCCTGGTTGCCAAACTGAGAAGAGCGCTACAGCTTGTAAGTTCAATGACCTGCGATGCGGACACTGCAACTACTTTTCAGTTAAAGCACGCCAAGATGGGTAAGAACGTGAAGTTCGAATCCTATGATTTTCTATTATCGTACATGCATCTACGCTGGCTTAAATATCATACTGAATCAGACGAAGTGACAGAGAGCTGTGGAAGCATTGTATTTTGCCGTCAGATTAAGAACTGAAGGTCGATTCGTACTCCAGTTAAGTTCAGTTTTTAGGATGTAGACTTAGCAATTGCTGGAGCTGGATTGCCTGTACGTACTATCTATTCAATCTCAGGTAAAAGTTGATTGTACACATTCATCTTTTTTTTTTTTTTGCAAATTGTACACATTCATCTTATTAATGAACGAGTAGTCGGTATCATTTATTTACCCTAACTGTGAAAGGCACTGTTAGTTGAGCGAACTATATTTTTGTTTGCCGTCTTGGTGGACAATATTTCAATTGTAGGTTGCGCAAAGCTTGCAAGATGGATCACCACTAGAGAAACTCCTCCTGAATGTGGTCTCGCTCACATCGCTGATTATTTTTTGGCTTAAGAATTATTTGTGTACATCAATATTTATTAGAACCGGACTAATTTTTGTGTATGTATTAGTGCACATGCAATATATTCTACTTATAAATTGCCCCCTTTAATTGTGAAAACGTGCGTTGCACGTACATGCCAACTAGTCTCTTAAGGATGGATGCTTCTCTGTGGACAAAAGTATGTTGACATTTTGTAGGAACATATTGAATCGCAATTTGGATGGATTGTTTTTGTTGGTAACAACACATTTTCTTGGCCATGCGTGTTCTGCTTATCTTGCCCTTCCTGAGACATCAATACTTGAACTGTGTACTCAAGTTTTCTACATAAATTTGTGTATAAATTTGTAGTTCGGTACCAGATAAGATACTCATGTTTCTTGTATGTTCAGTTCACTTTTGCAGACATTTACATGTTTAGTATCTCTAAATATTTTCCTTGTATCAACATGAAAGTTACACTCTAGGCTGATGTTGGAAAACTAGTACATTACTAGCTTTTCATGTCAGCTGAACTAGATTGGTTCTGGTGGTTTTTGTTATTTTGAAACAAAGAACTTATAAATCTGTCTGCCTCTGTATCAAAAGAATGCACACAACAAGTTGTTTTCTAGTGTGATGTGACTGGCGTATTTGTTATGTTATATCTGAGGAAAACCATGTTAGATTGCTAGGTTACTAGTAGCTATTAGATTTTCCGGTGCTTATTTGTTAATAGTGGCATTTTCAGGTGCTGTAGAGATTCAGCTCTACCCTGAATTGGATCCACAACAAGTTGGCAGATGGATAATGTTCGAAATGTTAGCTTCGTAGTCTCCTGGTTTATTTACCTATGGCCTTCTCCTGAACTCATAGTTCAGAAATCTGCACTGTCGTCGGGGGTTAGTTACGTATGCACGAATTTAGTAAAAGTTGCCATGTAACTGCAAGTCCTATGGCAATTGCTGACATTATGTATATTCTGTTACGAAAAAGCAAGTGTGCAACTTGACATGCGATGCCCGTCATGATATCCCTTCGATGCGTTCTTTTGACGTCAAATCCATTCTGCTCTGTAATGTTTCTGTTTTCCTTGACAAATCTTTTTCACTCTCGAAAAAAAGTTTTGCTTCGTTTCTGTGATCATAGATGCATGTGGACGGGTCTGAATCGTGACACGGTCCTGGTCGTTCCGCAGTAGTTTCAACTTTTGACACTGGAAGTGTTCATCAACGAGTGTAGTTTCAACTAATTTGAGTCAGCCATGGCCATGTGTATCCAGAGGAGTGGATGATGCACATGCTAGCAAAGGGTAACATGGGCGGCATATATATAGACGTGTGCACTAGACACGTTAGGTGTACTAGTGCACTAGACACCTAATTAGCATTGCCAATAACCATGAAAGTTTCTGAATTTTATTCACAACATTGACAAACCTATGTCTGCATTGCCGCTGAATTTATATTCTAAACTTGACCCACATGTAAAAAAAGACAAATATTGTTGTCAATAGCACATGGATGTCTAAAAAAAAAATTATGTCTGTACAGACTGTGTCTGGACGAGTCTAGAGAGCTCCTGGTCCTGGACTGAAAGAACCAGACCAATATCTTTTCATATAACTCACGGGTAAATTCTGATCACTCGTCCACAACATCAAAACCCACTTAGGGTGAAAATGTATTACTTTCACTATGTCGCCTAACCGCATTCAGTGAAACTTGTCTGTACGAGACTCACAAATCAAGACATAGTCAATTGTTTTGTGGATAAGTGTAGCTCCTTATCTAGGCGGATGTCTAACCTTAACCAAATTTCACTGAACTATAAATATATCAAACAACAAATTAGAACTAAATGCACTCCAATGTGTTTATGAGATCCCCGTTTAATTTTATGAGTTACAACTCATTTACTCAATTTTTTTTTTGAAAAACTCAAATACACTTTTGACTTGCATGGCACGTACATGGTGTTTAGTGCCATAGTGCTAGTGGAAAAAGGAAAACACCAACATAAGAGGCGGGCTGCTCTACTCTTCGCTCACCGATAGAGCAACAACATACACGCTCACTCGCTCACCTCATCCGTGCGCGTTTCGTTTTGTGAATCGAGTCCACAAGCTCTGGATGTGCGTGTCAATAAGGAGTGCATATATGCCATGTTTTTGGGCCGTTCTGATGAACTAGCGGCTATACACCCTTGTTTTCATGACAATTGTATTACGAAGAGCAGACCTACGGGACCGTGTAACTTCACAAACACCGGGCCAGGGGCGATAAGATTTTTTGGAAAGCGACATGACTGCTCCGTCTGTTTGACTACAACCACGATGACCAATAGACTACTTCAACTACTTTCTCTCGACTACCTCATCTCCACCATCATGAGCGACAACGCCAATGGTGTTCATGTTGCCTTCTCGATCAACGATCAACACATATGTGCTTATTGTCTCACCGTTCCCACTGCATTTGGTCCATACATTAATCTAATAGATATTTCTAATTTTCTCCTATGCGGTCCGTTTTGTTAGTGTACGTTGTGATCTTCACTTCCGGGTTTAAACCTATTCAAAAATTGCTTATTGTTCCGACAAATTGTGGCAGTCAATTGGTGTGAATCACACGAAAACGTTAAAGAGAGATTTGCGCAAGCCGAATCCAAGGATTAGGAGTGGCATTTTCTTGTTGCACATTTTAAGCCGAACATGGAATAAAAACCACTTCTAAAACCCGTGGAATCTGCACGATATGTGGCAAGACATGTACTACAACGTAGTCGACATGTATTACAGCTTACTGAAATTTTCTTCTAAACCAGCTACACCCATCTGCATTTCTAAGAATTTCTTTCTGAAGGAAGATTAGATAAGGAACAAAACCTTACAGGTAAATCCAGAAAATTAATTGGACAGCTCGATCCTGCGTGTCCTTCCTGGCGCGCACGTTAAAGCCGTCCGCGCTTCCAATAACGGATTTAACTAATTCCTCCCTTCCCCCTCCAGCTAATCCATCCGACCCTTCTTAATCCATCCCGAACTTCCAATCCCCCCAAATCTCTTCTCTTTCTCCTCCTGATCGCGTTCGCTCCTTCCCACTCCTCCTCTGCCCAATCTCGCATTCTCCCCGCCCCCATCCGCAGAATAAGTAGCGGCGGTTTTCTTGTCCCAGGTTCTGCGGTTCTTGCAGCGATTCCATCCGATTCTGGTCAATGCTCGCGTTGCTTCTTGGCCAAGCCGCGTAGTCTGGGATCCATGCCCTTCTTCTCCTAGAATTGCGGTTTCTTGAGTGGGAATTCCGGTGTGCCTAGGGGGCAAAAGAATCCGGCCTAATTTCTTGCTCGATCCAATTTAGTGCTGTCGCATTTGTCCGATCGATTTCGGGGCCGTTTCGTTCGCCCCTGTTATAGATCAACTCCGTCCAGTTTCCAGGACTTGGGGAATTGGGTCGTGTGGGAGACTTGGAGGCTCAACCCCATGGAGCTCCACACCGAGTCAGATGGGTCAGGTGTGCCCCTGGCCGTCCTCCTGAAGCGAGAGCTTTGCAACCAGAGGGTGGAGAAGCCGGACATCCTCTTCGGGGAGGCCAACAAGAGCAAGAAAGGGGAGGACTTCACGCTTCTAGTGGACAAGTGCCACCGCACGCCGGCCGAGGCTGCCGGTGACAATGCAGGCGACGACGACACCATCTCCGTGTTTGCGGTAATGCCTCAACGCCCGTCTTCTTATATCTGCAATACCATCAATGTGTCGATTATTTGTTGTGATAATGCCAGTGGGACGGATCAAAGAAAAGTTTTGTACGCATTTCAGTTTCATACTCCGTACATGGTAGCTAACACAGCGAGGACTTTGAAATCCGTGAATCATGTGGCTGTTTCTGTCTTTCACAACTTATGATGTGTTAGTATGAATATATCAAAAGCACCATTCTCGACCCTTTTTTAAGCTTTGGTCCATGAAACTCTGTGCTTGCTGCAGTGTGTTAGTTTATCTTTTTCATAGAGATGCATGATTGATAGGCCATAGTTTGCGGTGTGTGCACATCAAGGCACATGGGGACATATGTCAGCTAATATTTTACTGGACCTAATTGTTTTAGGTCTGGTCATTTGGGTGGTCAGAAGACTATTGGAGTTTAGGTAATTTTTGTATATCAACTCAACGTCCTAGATGTGTTAGGTCTTTCGCCCTTCCAGCAGTTGGAAAATATGAATATGACCCTAGTAGTAATTTTTGTATATCAACTCAACAAGGCCTTTGACATGCAACAATGGTTATCCCAATTCACAATGGGTTATTCTCCTAAACAATCCAGTGCTACACTATGAGTTAAGACTATATTGTCACCTAATCTCCAAATTTCCTTACACCAACTAAATAGTGGCTAGTCTTTTGACTGAAAAGGCAGTCTGGCCTGCTTTTCATTCAATTAGAAGGATTGTACAAGAGTACAAAGTGACAAAAAAAACAAAGGAAAAAGGAAAAAGAGAAACAACAAAAGCCTAGGCCCGCAGCTAATTTTGCTACAGCCTGAAAAAAGGGGCAGAGGAAGGTCTCAGTCCGGTTCCCTTGGTCGCAGGATCAGGTCCGCAGCTCCTGATCGCCCAGCGTCACGCCAGCACTTAGCTTCCTCGATGATGTTTGAGTGTATCCTAATTAGTGATTCTGCCTTGTTGTTGAAGATCCTAGAGTTTCTTTCCTTCCAGATCGTCCACCGGGCTAGGTGCACAAGGGCAGACCAGTTTGGCTAGTCTGACTTGAACTATTATTCTGGCTTGTTCCCTGCAGATTTTCGATGGCCACAATGGACCTGCAGCTGCCATATACACCGGAGAGAATCTCTTAAACAATGTGTTGGCAGCTATTCCTTCAAATCTTACAAGTGAGGAGTGGACAGCGGCATTGCCAAGGGCACTAGTTGCAGGGTTTGTTAAGACAGATAAGGACTTCCAAGCAATAGGTATTATTCTTTCGTTAGCTGTACGTTTATAAGCACTACCAGGATGACTTCACTTCTTTTTTTACGTGGAAGTAATTTTTTGTTTACTAGGATGCCAGTTACACATATTTATCACCCATAGTATAGTAGTTCTCAATGTCTGGGTGATCTTTGGAAAACATACTATATTTGTGTTTGCCGCATATATTGCATGCTACCCTCAGTATTGTTTTTTGGCGGTGTAAATTGTAAACTGATTGTTGTATTGTTTTCAGCTGCACGATCAGGGACCACGGTGACCTTTGTTATAATAGATGGATGGGTTGTCACTGTAGCATCAGTTGGTGATTCACGCTGTATTCTAGAATCTGCTGAAGGTTCAGTATACTCTTTATCTGCTGACCACCGCCTGGATGCCAATGAGGAGGAGTATGTGCATACATCCAGAATTCCATTTTTCTACAAGCATCCAGGCTTCCTTATATTCCTGTAATATCGTTTAGCTTTGTGATTAAACTATGGTCCATGACTACAGGGTGGAGCGTGTAACTGCAAGTGGTGGTGAAGTTGGGAGAATAAATATTGCTGGAGGTGCTGGGGTATGTTCTTTTATTTTGTGTATGTTTTTCAGCTGCCAGATTAACAACCGTCTACTACTACGTTAATACATATTTTTTCTTTCCCTTTGGTATGCCATACTGTACATGTAGTTTCAGTGATTATTTTTAATTCACCTTTTTCCTCTTGAATCATTATTCAGATTGGTCCACTCAGATGCTGGCCAGGCGGATTGTGCTTATCAAGGTCAATTGGTGATACCGATGTTGGAGAATTTATAGTTCCTGTCCCACATGTGAAGCAAGTAAAGGTGTGAAATCCACCTATTTTTTTTCGTATCAGAACCACTAGTGGAAAAGATTCTGTCATATTATTAGACTATATCTGACACCGATAAATACCAAATAAAGAACAAGGACATCTTAGATTAAAACAGCCAACTTTATAAATCTGCACTACTTGATCATAATAGATATGAGATTTGATGCATCAAAACTTATGCAGCTGTCTAATGCCGGAGGGCGGCTTGTCATTGCTAGTGACGGTGTGTGGGATGAACTGTGCTTTCAAGAAGCTCTGAACTACACCAGGGGGCTGCCAGCTGAGGCTGCTGCAAATCGAATTGTTAAAGTACTGAAACCTTTTTACGTCCCAGGTGCATCTGTTCCTGGTAGTGCATATCTTGGTATATGCTTATGAATCACGATCTTCTTATGTAGGAAGCTGTGAGCTCAAGGGGGCTAAGAGACGATACTACTTGCATAGTAGTCGACATATTACCTCCAGAAAAGCTAAGCCCTCCGTTAAAGAGGCATGGGAAAGGAGGAATCATAGCTTTATTCCGTCGGAGGCCCTCTGACGAATTGTCTGAAGAACAGACAGACAACGGGTGTTTTGAACCTGATGTCGTGGAGGAACTCTACGAGGAGGGCTCTGCAATGCTTGCTCAGAGGTTAGCATTTCTGTAACACACAGAGGACACTTGAAATTTTTTGTTTAAAGGACATACTGGGAATATGCATCAGTATCCTATATTATGGATTAAGGATAAGTATCAGTGATGTCCTTTAGGTGCCAGAGTCACTTGCCAGTATGCATGCCCATCATGTTAATTTCATTTGTTAAATCCACTCCCTCCGTTCCTAAATATAAGATGTTTTAGCTTTTTCCTGATTCGTACGTATCTAGACATATTTTAGTGTTGATTCACTCATTTCAGTCCGTATTTAGTCCACATTAAAATGGCTAAAACATCTTATAATTTGGAACGGAGGAAGTAGGTGATATTTGTCACGTTATTCTGGTGAAACAAAGGATCTCTTCCTCTTTCTAAACGATTGAACTTGTCAAAAAATTATCTTCATGTTCTTCCCCCCACATTCAACAATGTTTTTTCAATTCATTTTGAATCATATACTTTATGACTATTCTTCAGTATAAGATTTCTACATGGGATATACACGTGCATATTTTACAATATACAGCCTAAACCATTTTTTAAATGGTTCGCAGGTTGAATATGAATTATCCAGCAGGAAATATGTTCAAGCTGCATGATTGTGCAGTCTGCCAATTGGAGATGAAACCTGGTGAGGGCGTTTCTGTTCATGGCAACATGCCGAAGCATTCACGGGTTGACCCCTGGGGAGGTCCTTTTCTCTGTTCATCCTGCCAAGCAAAAAAGGTGGCGATGGAAGGGAAGCTGCATTTGACAAGTATGAATGTCTCTAATCACATGATTGAACTATTTTTACATTAGGATTATAGGTGCTGAATCTTGATTGACTTCTTATTTCCAGATTCCCAATCTACAGTCCAACCTGTTCCCAAGTAGCCTTTCAACGGTTTTGTATACTAAAGTTCATACAAGCTAATATTACTAACAAATGCGTCGGCAAATAAAGCAGATTTGTCAAAATTATCTATCATCATCCAATCACTGGTAAACAGACTAAGGAGTTAAGGAATTTTCGCTACAAATTCATCTCAAATTGGAAGATGAATTGGATGTCGGTACAGATGATAAAGATTCGTGGCATCATTCCTATGAAGCACCACCGTTATTTTGTTGAAGGTGCACTCTGTTATGTGAAGAATCCAGAACAGATCCCTAGGTTCAGTTGAACCAGTGACCTTAAGGTGTGTATAGGCGTCCTTGACATTGATTAGCAAGTATCCAAGAACTCACGCTCTGGGTCCATCTGCCAATACCAGTCATGGATCTCTTTTTAGCTTGAACCTATAGTTTTCTCGTTCTGTGTGACAAGTAACTATTTTTCAGTCTCTAATGTGGTGCTTTTGCTTTTGTCTATTCTCCTACTATGACTTTTTCCTTACTGTCCGCTTTTGTTCGTTGCTGTGTATAGACGTGAGGTCCAAAACTGACATATTTTTTTGTATTCTTACCACGATTCTACAGTTGTATCATACTACTCACAATTTCTAACAAATATTTTTTCCTTATAATAATACCTTCTTTTTGCACTTCAGTTAATGTCACTTGGGTGCTTAATTCTGAACTTTTCGCTTAGCATTTGGTGCTTATGGATCTTGTCCTGGAAAAAAAAAAGGAAACTCCCTTTACATATAGCTAATTGTGTTCTTCAAGCTGTGAAGTGAAGAATGAAACTCAAAAAAGAAAGGAAGAATGAAAGGAGCACTTGCCAGTTGCCACCTCAATGGGAGATCAGAATTAACCTGAACTATAACACGATATAATTATTTGAACAACAGAAGAATGATGGGTTCCTTTAACATCAGATCTGAATATCCCTGGGCATTGCATATTGTTTATCTGAATCATCTGACAGACAATGAGATCATTTTTAGTGACTTGGAATGGCCTTGATGTTTTGAGTCATTTGATCCTTGTGCTTACAGCAAGCTGAACATGCTATTGCGTATTGACTGAGGATTATATTATGTTATCTTGTTAGATGGAGAGTTCATACCATAAATCTTATTTGTATCTTTCTCGGGATGCAGGTATATCCTTGTAGGTATGATAATCAGTAATCTCAAACGAAAATCACTATACTTGAGTTTTGGTGTGTCCTTTTCCTATACATATTTAAGAATGCTAAAGTGCTAAACTTGTGGGATACTTAAGTTTATTGGCTAACTGTTACAGATTATTACACATACCTGTTTTAATTGGAATGTTGATATGGTAGTAGAACCCTGAACTAATCTACAGCTAAGCAAAACTAGATATAGATAGGATAATAGCAGCTTGATATCTTTACTTACGAATAGTTCATGCAGTCTGTTGCTTCTTTACTCTATATGCATGTCATTGGTAAACGCCGCTGCATACCTTGCAGCTTGAAAGCTGGATTCAATGTCTCACTCACATGTGCCACTGAAACCCATATGTTTGTTAGTCTCATACCAGTCTCACTTTTCAAAAATGCGAACTTGTCGAACTTTTTTCTCCAAATTCGTCTCAGAACTGATCTAGATTCTTTTTACACTTGGCCTGATCTAGATCTCCACTCCTTTTGTGTTATGAAAGAGACACAAAACTTGTATAAAAATTCCTAGTCCTCCTTCATCTCAGAGTTTTTTCGCATACAGTACACCTAGCTTCTAAAATTCGTCTTCCATGTGCTAAGAACACAAGCACAGAGTGTGTCGATGCTTACTGAATAAACATCAAATTCATCGGATTTAGATCTTAGTGTTGCAGACCTACAGGATAAGGATGATGCTTTGTTGTTTATGAGGTACTTATTTATCTTTTAAAGCAGTATTTACTGCTATTGCCGTGAGATGTATTTTTCCACTTGTGTGAGTGCAAAGAGAGGCAATGGACCTAAAAGTGCTGGAGTAAATGGAGATAAGGTAGATACACCCAAAGCTGTGTGTGTTTCCTTCCGAAAAAATATGCCGTAAGATCAACCATGCTTGATAAATGTCCCCGTCATTCTACAGTTGTCTGTCACTTCTTTTTGCCTAATTTGCTGGATCTTGGCTCTTCTCAATCTCCTTTGTTTGGTTAGACAGAAAGGTCAATTATAATACTAATGTCATACAAAGACCCTAACCCTTCATATTTCATAGAGATGGGGATCTATCAACAATTTTGAAAAATCATACAAAACAAACGGTATGCCCTCATTTGTGGTGTCTCCAACAAATCACAAGGTTTCGGAAAACCAATTTGTTTTGACTTATTACACCATTTACAATTTTACACTGCAATATAAAGCAAGATACATCTGTACATATGACCAATTTTATGTTTGTGTCTGTGCCTTTGTAGACCAAAGGGTAGACATTTGCGGGAAGAATGCCTTCTTCTGTAGCTTCTTGTCTGAAACAAATCCATCCATACTATTATCTGACATGTGCAATTTTGATTCTGTAAGAACTTCCTTATCTTCCTGGTAAGAGACCTTGTGTTCAGCAAATGGAGTACCCAAAGGATTAACTGCATGTTTTGCAGCTTCATGAGCTTTCCGAAGCTGTGCATGTTCAGATCTCCATTTCCTCAACTGCTGCTCGGCACCAAGTTTCCCCTCCGTTGCCCTGTCAGCCCTCTGTGATGCAATTTTCAGAGCATCCTTCTTTTGACCTATTTCTCTGGACACTTCATGCAGTCTCTCCAGGCTTCTTGATTCAGATTCTTTTGCCAACTCTATCTGCGCCAACGCTGCCACCATCCTCTCGCTGGCGAGTTCTTCAGCTTCATGAACCCTCTTGCTAAGAGCGTAGTAGTCCCTTACAGGAAGCGTCACTCCTCTAGGAGAATCTTCAACACTTCTTGCCTCCTCACTCTCTTGCAATGCTTGAGCTGCCACTAGTGCTAGCATCTCGGATGCTTTAGACGCCTCAATTTCTTTCAAAGCTGCACCTAACCTGATCTCTGCAGTTGCGGCAGAAGCCTTGGTTTGCTCGGCTTCTTCCTTGGCTTTTCTCAGTTCTTCTTGTGCTGAATGAGCTGCCACCTTGGCATCATCTGCTTTATGGGCTGCTTGCTGCAACATCTTTGGAATCTCTATCATTTTTCTTCGGCTTTCTGCTTCGTTAGTGTATAACATTTCTATCTCCTGTTTTGTTCTATTGATCTCAGCTTCTAGAGAAGAAACTGTGATAGTTGCCATACTCTCCCTCTGTTGCATTGTAACAAGTAAAGCTTTCTCCTTATTCAGCTCTGACCTGAGCGATTCTGCAGCAACTCGTATTAAGTTGGCTTCGTTTTTGGTTTTCTCTACGTTTGCTCTAACATCCTCAAGCTCCTTTCTTGCTGATGCTAGAGCTTGCTTGATTGACCTACTGATTTCTTTAGCTTCATCAGAACCATTCTCCTCAACTGCTCCATCTTCTTCACTCGATTGTTTCCCATATAGGCAGCCATCTCAGTATTGAGGCTAAGTAAATTGCGGGTATTTTCAACAAGTTTGGATTCCACAGAAGTTTTGGATAGGAGTTGTTCATTGAGTTGCCGTAACTCGTCTTGTGCCTGCTGCAACTCTCTCTCCCAGGCCAGGCAATCCTGCTCTTTTGCCAAAGCTGCTCCATGTCTGTGCTCTTCAACTTCATGATGTGTGGCATGGGCCAACTCGAGCAATTCTTTGGATGCGATTAGTTCTAAAGTGAGTTCCTCGACTCGCTTCTCAGGCTCCTTCGCAGCAGAAGCAACTTCCTTGCTCTTTTGATTGCTGCATCCTTTTCTCTTACTAAGGTGGTATACTGTTCATGTGTTGATCTCAGCCCTCCTTCACTAACTTCAGTTCCTCAACAGCCTTTTGATTCCTTTCTTTGGCAACTGCCAGCTGTGTTTGGGCTATTACACTAGCTCCGTTGTCAATCCCCTGCTCCATTTCTTGTGCCCTAAGCTGTGCAAGTTCAGAGTCCTGCTTTGACTGGTCGAATTCAATCTCTGCTCTTTCCAGCTTGTGCTTCAGCTCCTCTATAAGCCTTTTAGCTCTCTCTAGCTCCTCAACCACTTGCGACCTCGCCATCTCCGCAATTTCTGAATCCTCTTTGAGTTGTGGGATGTCTTGTTGAACCTTCTGAAGTTCAAGCAGCACGGCCCTGCGTCTCTGCATACACACAAGTTTCTTTAATGATAGTAAGATGCACAATGAAAATTTAAGTATCTTGACATCATGAGAGGAAACATATTCTGTTCCCCTACTGTTTCTCCAAAAAAGAGAGTGCATTTCTGCTGTGGGATGCAAATACACATAAAGCAAGATAAATTTGCGCATTTGAGCATGGTCCAGGTGCATTTTTTTTTTGTCGAGAACAACCATATGCAGTGCTAAAAAGGTGGCATTACCTCCAACGTATGAGTCTTGTATGCTTTCCAATCAACAATTCCTCCGAACTTGGTGACAGCCTCTCTAACAGACTCAAATGGCGCAGCAGTGTCAACAAGACCTCTGTATGGCCTTTCAGATTTCCGTTCTGTTTCTGCTCTCTCATTTGGGGTGGCAGCAACGTTCTCTCGATGATCTATCTTGTCCCGTTAGATTTTGTTCCAGCTGCTACTGGAGTACTCTCACCGGATGAACCATTCTCAGATACATTTGTTTCTTCAGTCTTATTTGCTGAAGTAGCAAGATCTATCTTGTCGTTCAATGAATCATTGGATACTTGAGCTGGATCGTGTGAGAACCTTTCTGGCGATGCAGGTACAGTATGACCTATATGGCTCTTCGAGTCCTCATGGTGCTCCGTCAAGTTGTGAGGTAACTTTTCTTGAATTTCCAAGCATGGACCTGGACTCTCAGCAGGAACTGGTGCCGGTTCTCCGGCTTGCTCTACGCTTGCATCGCTGTGATGAATGCTATCAGTAATTTCCATGATAGCGGGGAAATTGATGACTCTTGGGTTCTTTTATTCAGCAGGATTAGTCTATTCTACTCCCAAAGCTCATGTCTTGCACACGATTTTCTCCTGAACAAATTTCGAACAAAAAGAGGGTTAGCTTAGAGATGCTGAAGTCGTGATCTTTCTCATAAGTATTAAGCAGATGAGTTTTTGAATTAAGACCAACTCGTCAGGCACACTTGCCGGGTGGTATTCAGGTTAACCGAAAAGCACAACACAAATAAGTCCTCCACGTTTACAGAAAAATATAGGCTACGCCAACAAATTCTAGTGTTGCATTTGGCTATTATTCTGAAAATCAGCCAGGTTTTCATGTGCTTGTCATGTCTGACGAACACCCTTCTGCAGTAAAGCTGGAGGCATGCCGCCATAAACAGCCAGCTCAAGAGAACCATGACATGTTTCTATAAGGCCATAATCATTAAGCATAGGCACGGATTGGCCTTCTCGCCTACAATAATTCAGTGACTGTGCCACCAAACCTTATATGATTTCCATATAGAGATGTAGCCATATTATCTTTTCTAAACAAACAAAAAGCAACGCATTTGCAACTTTTTGCTTAAAATGCAGTACTTATCAAAGCTTGGGAAACATCATGAGTAAACAAGGGCCAGCTATCTCAAGTTCATGTCCTAGCATTGTCTTAATTGCCAATTAAACAATCAAGGACTATACAGTCGGTTTCCCGCAAAAAAAAAGGACTATACAGTCGGTGAAATCTATGGAGTGTCTTCTGGGCATCCAACAAGATTAATAAAACAATTTAGTTTTGCCACAGCATTAGCAATGTTGCTCATTTATCGGATGCAAGCCATCACTATATACTAAGGGATTTTTTTGGAAGTCTAGTATCTCTACTATATAATACGAGTAACCGACCGTACGTTGTGGTCGTTTTGCATTTTAGCGCCTCACAAATTCGTAAATTAACCCACAGTACAATAATTAAGTTACAATTTGTGCGTTTTAGCCCCTGGTACCGCTTCGACGGACAGACAGACGCGGCCGCAAATCCCCTCCTACCCGACCCAGTGCCTCCGTCCACCCCATCCTAAGTATATAAAAGTTGGAATAAATCGCGAATTCTCAGCCCCCCACGCACTGTAGCAGCTACAGCCTGCTACAGTGTTGAACAGTGCGCCGATCCGCGCCGTCGCGCGGCGATCGGACGGCCCGCACGATCCCGCTCTCGCCAGTTTGCAAAAAAACCCCTCAATCCCGAGAAATTACCCGTGGTCCATATTTTAGCGCTGCGAAGGACCTTATTGCAATTCCCAGAAAAATCAAGGACTTCCGTGCAAAAGCGTCAGCAGATTCTCCTTTCCCCTCTCTCTCTCCCGCGACGGCGGAATCGCCGCCGCGGCCGCCGTCTGTCCCCCGCCGCTACGCCCCTCTCCGTCCAGATTAGACCATACGCCGCGCTCCGCCGTCGTCGCCTCCACCTTCACGCCAAGCGCGCCGTGCTGGGACGCCCCGCCGTCGCCGGATTTGAGGCCGCCGTGTGCGTTCGCTTCCGCCACGTCAGCGCGTCGCCGGCGATGCTCCGGCGACCAACGCGTGGCGGCGCCGCCAGTTCCGGGTTGCCCGCGTCGACGCGCATCCAGAGCGCCCGCCCGAGCGTTCTGCCTCGCCGTGGTTCGCCGGCGCCGTCCGCGTCGCCGCCGCAGGAGCTCCGACCGTCGGTGACGTCATCGTCGCCACCACGTGTGTGGGCTGGACAGTGGGCGGCCTGCTGGGCCGGCCTGCTTGCTGGGCGGCCCACTCAGCCCACTCTTTTTTTTCTTCCCGTAATTTTTCTTATTTCCAAAAATTCCAAAACTTTTAAAACACAGCTCCAAACAAATTCAGACCAACTTTAAAAAATGTGTACAAATAAAAACAGTCATTTACAGTACTTTCGAACCCTTTTCAAATTATTGCAACTCTGAAATTTTTCAAATTGTACACGAAGCCTCATTTCACACCTTTACGACATTTAAAAAATATGTATTTCGCAAATTTCCTCTGCACTGAAATAAAGTCCACATAAATAAAATCAGTAATACCATTCACCATTCGATATGACATACCCAATAAAACAATTTGGTATAAACCATCCTACTTAAACACATTTTGCTAAATCATTACATACAATTACCCATTCATATCTTGAGCTTAAATACATGAAAATAAAAATAACACACCTGTAAATAAAGACAAATAGTTGTTTCAAAATTGTTTTACGGCATTTAAACCATTCTGCAAAACTACTAAATGTCGTGAAATCAGTAGCTTCAACTATATCGACCAAAAAAATTTGAAAACATTCATCAAAACGATCACAAAAGAAAATATGAAAATACAATTACCCATTTATACCATGAACTCAAAAAATACCAACATAAACATACCACAAATGTGAATATTAGGAAATAGCTGTTTTAAATATTAAAAAACCTAACCAGCATACTGTAATTGCAAATCAAATTACAAAATAAAACATGTTTTGCATAATTTAAAACACTCCACACATTTTGTTTCAAGGTATTCAAACATTTTTGCAAAATTACTAAATGCTGAATTGACTATTTATTGAATACTACCAAATTTAAAAAATGAATATTTCAGGCATTCATGTACCTCCAAAATCCTTCATTCTGAAAAAAAATTCCTCTAATTATGGTGGTACACAAGAAAATTATGGCAAAATTTTAACCATATTTGATCATGTAGATTTAGCTAGCATATTTGCAAGCAATATAACTTAAATCTCTCTAATTATGTAGCTACATTTACAAAAATGATTGACTAGATGAATATTTCGAACAGATGCACAGCAAACCATAATTAGAGGAAATGCTTAAATTTCCAGCTTAATACACTATACAAATTAGAACTGCCAACTTACATTACGATATATATACCACAACACACAAAAAAACAAATGATATCAAAAAAATTCATGATGCTTCATTACATGCACATTTCAAGAAATAACAAATTCCTTTTCTCTAAAGATGAATTCAATATAATAGATGCTAACATAGCATATTTCTTCTAACCAACTATCAAAATTACATGTTTACGACGAAATATGAACATAATATTTAAACATAGACATAATATATTTCCTCTAACTATGGTAGTACACAAAAAAAATATGGAAAAATGGAACCATTCTTTAACCACTTACATTTAACTAACATATTTGCAAGTAATATAACTTAAAACCCTCTAATTACATAGTTACATTAAAAAAAATGAATGATTAGACGAACATTTTCCAAGAAATGCAAATACATTTCCTCCAATTATGAATTGCTTCCAAACTGAATTGCAGCTAAATACATTACACAACTTAGAACTGCCATCTTTCCTTACAATATGCATAACGCAACTAAAATAACTGATAAATTGTCACTGAAAAAAATCTCAACAAGGAGACGTTTTCTATTTATGCCGTAGGACCAAAATTTAAATTTGAAAACTTCAAAATTTCTAACAGATTCTAAATTTGGGTATTTGAACAACAACTTTCATAATCTTCCCGTTTCAATAATTTCTGACTCTGCGCAATTTCTAAGTGCAAATATTTCCAACATTAAATTTACTTCGCACAAAAATTGTAACAAATATATCGACGTGGACACACAAAATAACCGCCGCCTATTTATAGCACAACCAAATTCCACATCCAAATATTTCAAAATTTCAAATGCATTACAAATGTGCAGTGCATTTAGATCTAAACAAATTTTGACTGCAGACATTTCTAAAATTAATTTTTTTTCCACCACAGTATTTACAAATGTGACGAATATATCAACATGCACATAAATAAATGCTCCCTACATATCAAAAATACAAATATATATCTCATAAAATACGCCCAAATATGAATATTTTCCGCATAAAATTATCCTAATCTAGGCCTATTCTATTTGGAAAATTTGTAATTTAAGTTGAAATGCCCAAATGTCAGAAATACAAATAAAAAATGTCAACTACTTTCAGGGGTTTTTTTCCCAACATTTTTTGTTTGGTGCATATTTAAAAATTTGAAACTACCAAACACTTACATACTCGACGAAACATAGAAAAAGTAAGCAAAAAAAATCGAATAATCAATGCCCCTGAATATATCCGCTGCAAAAAAAAAAATCAAAACAAACAGAAAAATACATGCAAACTAGTTATGCTATAAAACAACATTGAATATGCACGTTTCGTCAAAATGCGCTGATAATTCAGTTGCGCTTTTCCTAATTTCAAATAGGTATTGACATCGAAATAAGAACATGTCCGAACATTTTAAAATGCTAAATATTGCAATATTCTACAGAATAAAACAAAAAAAACCCTCGACCAAATATGGAAGAAAATAAAAACACGTTTCAACGTTCCGCTTGGGTAACATTTAAACGAATATTCCAAATATAGCTTAAATATATCTAATTATGTACTCACATTCCAAAAAAAAAACTTAACTACATAAATATTTCCAAAAAATAAATTTGTCCCTTCCAATTACGGAATTATTCCAAATTTAATTTAAACTAAGTACATTACACTAACTACAACTATCACATTTCCTTATAATATATATAACACAATTAAAAAGAACAAACAATTTATCACACTACATATTCTCACCAAACGCGTGGCGTGACGCCGCGCAAAATATAACTAGTCTCCATCTACGCTCGACCCCCTCCCTCCTCTGCTTATCCCCTCCGACGAGGGACACAGATCAGGTGACATGCACCTTTTGCATGTCACCGTGTGACATGCGGCCTAAATTCAAATTTAAACATTGCGAAAAAATCTGAAAAAAAGCATGCATGTTCACAGCACATATTAAGATAACCCCTAAAAATTGCAGATCAAAATTCGAAACATACATCGAGAAACAAAAAAGAGAAACTCAGATGTGAATAGTCTACGGAGACCCGTTAAATTTGTGTTTAAAATATTAGCTTAAGTAAAAGTTCAAAATGAGCTGGTTGTGTGATTTTTTCTGCATCCCTCTTAAGAAGAAAGATGCCATCCTTTTGAACACTGAGTTGAAGTTTGGTAGGGCAATTTCAATGCTTATGTGAAAAACTGAAGCTATTGGTTATTGATGAACATATCCTTAGAAAATATATGTGATATGTGGGATAAATTTAATGAAGCGATGCATCTTTATTTTAAATCTGGTTTTCTCATCTATAAACCAATTTTTCCTTTATGATTATTCAAGTCACAAAATCATTGTTTGTTGTCGTATAAGAATAAGGAGAGACAAACGTAGTCATTGCACTGTACTTGTATTTCAATATTTATAAAAAAGTTATTTATTCGCCAAAATCGCCAGCGGTATGTGAGGACCATGTATTTGATTTCCTAAAGTTTAAACAGTGTGCCAAGAAAGAAAGAAAGAAAGAAAGAAAGAAGAGGGAGAGGTAATTGGTACTTTTGGTATGAATAGATAACACACACCATTATGTTTGACACCTTTGTCTAAATTAGAACAATTCTTTGATCCGTATGTTTGTCTATTTTTCTTTATTCCCGTGGCAACGCACGGGCATTCAGCTATCTTAGTACTAATCAATAAGCACCATGATGATGGAACATACTAGTAAGACTTTTTCTTTCGAGTACATGAGTAAGACTTACTGGTTAAAACCACAAATACTTATTGATTGCTAATTTCTCAATTGATATTCTCTTGACATATAGACATGTTATACTTCCATATAGACACGTAGCCATATTATCTTTCTCTAAACAAAGAAAAGGCAAATAATTTGGAACTTTTTTTACTAAATATATACTTATCAAAGCTTGGGAAACACCATGAGTAAACAAGGGCCAGCTATCTCAAGTTCATGTCCTGGCATTGTCTTAATTAACTTAGTGCAAGTTAATCAATTATCAAGGACTATAGAGTCCTTGAAACCCGTGAAGTGTTTTGTGGGCATCCAACAAGGTTACAAAAAAAAATCATATTCCCCAAAGCATTAGCTATGTTGCTCATTTGTCGGATGCAAGCCATCACTATATACGAAGGGATTTTTTTAAGGGTAATATCCTACTAGTACTGATCCACAAGTAACATGACGATGGAACATACTAGTAAGACTTTTTCTTTCGAGAACATGAGCAAGACATACTGTTAAGCAGAACTATGTCTGGAAGCAAGTCATTTATTGGTTGCAAATTTCTCAACTGATATTCTCTTCGCCATTCAGATGACATGAAACAAGCGACATTATTAAATGGAAACTACTTGGCTGCTACTATAAATCAATTCCGGACCAAGAGACTATCGCAGCCATCAGAACCAAGTCAGCCTTCGTCATGCTTGTTGATTTGATCAACGAAAGGGATACCCATTGACCCGAGAATTACACCCCAGGAAGTGGAAGAATAAGAAAAATGCGCAGAACTCTTGGAATCCCCCACCAAGAACTTGCAATCCTTGCCAGGCGAATCCGCCTGAACCCAGCTCTCTGCCTCTGCCTGACCGGATGAATTTTGTAGCAGGAACAAAGATATGATGGATGAACTTTACCCGGCTGCGGGATGAATGAATGAACTCCTCGCGACCTCCCGCCGGCTTGAGACTCCGCTACTCTGTTCGTCTCCCTTTCTATCTTCCGTCCCCTCAACTTTCTCTTTTCTCTTTGAATTGCTCTGCTTGCTTTCCGTCGTCTGCTGGAGTGCTGGGTGCGTGCTCTCTTTTTCTCGAGGGGAAGGAGACCTGACCGGGTGTTGGCTTTGCTTGGAGAGCTGTACTGTGTAGCCCGCGTCACTGCACACTCGTCGTCGCTCTCGGGGCTAGTGATTACGTAGCGGCGGCGGATTAGGATGGGATTTGGTGGCGTTTTTGCCGGGGGCACCCTCTGCTTTGCTGAAACCTCCCTAGATTATTGCCGCCAAACGCCATCTCGGCGAAACGGAGTACAAGATTGTGTGCCGCCAAACGACAGCGATGGCTTTAGCTCTTGCAGACTAAGGCACCGCCCAGTGGTGGGCTATTTTTTTTTTAAAAAAATACATTTTTTAAAACAAATTCCAGAAACAATATGCGTTTTGAACAAACAATAGGCTCGTCGGCTGACGGCGAGCGACCTGCTCGGCCACGGCACGGCCGATAAGCCTGCTCGGCTACGGCGTGGCCGATAGGTCCTGCTCGGCCAGGCTGCCGCCGACTGATGCATGGGCGCGGGTGCATGTGCGTGCGCGAGGTGGAGGAAGGCGAGGGCGGGCGTGCAGGCGGCCGCGCACCCTCCGCAACGCCTTCGGGCTGGAGCGCGCCGCGGCGTCCCGCGGCGGCGCCACGGGCAACGGCAAGCCCCGGCTCCTCATCATCTCCGGCAAGAGCTCGCGACGGTTCCTGAACGAGCGCGAGATGGGCGCCGCGGCCGCGGAGATGGGGTTCGAGGTGCGCGGATGCGGCCGTGCAGGCGAGGGCTGAGTGGCGTTCCAGCAAGGGAGCGGGCTGGAGAAAGGCGAGGGCGCGCGGAGTGCCTCGGTGGCGGCGTGCTGAGTCGTTCCCGGCGAGCGAGCGAGGGGGAAGGCGCATGATGCGAGCGAGGAGAAGAATTGGTCGGCTACAGTGCTGCCGACTGGGCTATCGGCTTGGACGTGGCCGATTTGTGGCCACGCCTGACCGACAGGCGCGCGCCTCCAGGCCCACAAACCTGCTCGGCAGTGGTGCGGCCGACAGGGCCTTATCGGCCACGGCTGGGCCGACAGGCACCTATCGGCCACGGATGGGCCGAGGCTGCAATATTTGTGGAATTTGTTCAAAACGCATAATATTACTAGAATTTCTTTAAAAAAATGTATTATTTTAAAAAAAATAGTCAGTGGTGGGAGGGCTGATGTCTTCTCACCCACCCGAGTTTAACTCCTCATGCTTGTAATTTCGGTGATGTTGCACCCTACTCTATCAAAATACCACGTGGCTCTCCCACGTAGAAATCATTTTGCTTTAGCTCTTGTGTGCCATCTTCTCCATGTAAATCGGATGCCTCAGAATGCGGCTCCATGAATTAGTTGTGTAAGAGCATCTCCACCGGCGCTACCAATAGAGCGTCCGGTAACGTTGCTGGACAAGTGTTATTGGAGCGCCAGCACATGTTGCCGTCCTATTGGGAGCGCCTCACCTCACCGGCCGCTCCCAATAAAATTTAAACCAGTTTTCACTCAAATAGAAGCCAATTCAATCTAAATTCCAGAATAAATCATATTACATAGTTTTGACAAATATAAGTGTTTCATGAAAATAAATAAAATAACTCATACAATAATTCAAATTAAAATAAATCGCACACTCAATTAGGAGAGCTGGCTGCTTGTCCTTTGGGTGCCCAGAGGCGCAGCTAGATCATTTTGCAGTTGTTCGTGAGTTTCTTCGTCTCGGATTTCGGTGTTTATTATGAGGAGAGTGGAAAACTCTCCAGGCAAATCATGATCAACCTAGGGGCAAGAGGGCCCTCGTGATAGTACGGGTGCTCATCGTGCAGTGGAGGAGGAACGCGTTCACTCTCGATAATCATGTTGTACATGATCACACAAGTCATCATCATCTCTCACATCTGCTCTTTCGACCAGGTTAGAGCAGGGTACCTGATAATAGCAAATCGAGATTGGAGCACACGAAATGCCCGCTCGACATCCTTCCTGACATCCTCCTATTCTGATGCAAATGAGATTGGTTTTGACCTAAAGGGTTGGAGATGGTCTTGACAAATGTAGACCATCTTGGATAGATGCCATATATGCTAGATAGTACCCCTTGTTATATGCATGGCCATTGATCTCATAGTTGCATGGTGGAGCATGACCTTCAGCAAGTCGGCTAAAAACCGGTGAGCATTGCATCATGTTGATGCCATTGTGAGTTCCGGTCATACAAAAAAAGCGTGTCGGATCCACAAATCCTTATCTGCCACAGCTTCTAGTACGACACTACACTCTCCGACATGTCCTTTGTAAATTTCTTGCTAGGCGAATGGGCAATTCTTTTATGCCGAATGGATGGAATCGATACTTTCAAGCATATCAGGAAATCCTAGCAGTGTCAGCTTTATTTGGTTGTCTCAAATACTTTGGCCCAAACACTGCAACCACCACCCTACAAAACCGATACATTGTCTTGATACATGTGGACTCAGCCATGCGGAGGTAGTCGTCCACTCTATCTGTCGGAGATCCATATGCAAGACATCTCAAGGCAGCGATGCATTTCTGAATAGAAGAGAAACCAACCAGCCCGACGCACTCTCTCTTGAGATTGAAGTAGTCATCATACTCTCGCACGCCCACCACAATTTTCATGACGAACTCTTTGTTCAGCCTAAACTGCCGCTGAAATTCCTCCTCCTCATGTGTGGGATCGTCGGCGAAGTAGTCTTGCCATGGCGTCATATGCCCCTCCATCCGTTTGCGGTCTTTGTTCTTCCTCTTCCCCGGCTTCGAACCTCCAATCCGAGGAGTGGCATTGATCTCACCTAGCAAACCAACAAGGAAAGTGATGATCGCCAAGTGCTCATCAAGCTCAGCGGTTGCGGTGGCATGGACGGTGAGCAATGCGTCGCCATCTCCAGCTCGTCGTCGCTATCCATATTCAATTAGCAAAAAAATGAGCTTGGCAATGCGACGAACACGTTGCGGCCGAGGTGGTCCTGGGAGGCGGCGGCGTCGTAGAGGCGACCAAATACTTTGGCCGGAATGAGAAGAGACGACGGGCGAGAGGGACTGGGAGAGCGGGGGATGATCGCGGCTAGCGCAGCGCGGGGTGGATCAGAGTCAAAAGAGGGCGCCGGCGATTGAGTGGAGGCATGGGATGAGTTCAGCACGGAAGGGACGATGGGGAAGAAAATAAATGGTTGGGTCGTTGCCGTGTGGTGCCCGCCCGTCATTATCCGACGTGGCACACGCTGCCGCGGTTGCCGGCGCCCCAGTTGCCTCCCTACAAACACGACGCAAAGCGGGGTTGCCGGACGCTCTATTGGCCCGTCCGACAACTTTGACGCTATTGGAGGCCCGGTGGGGGGCGTTTTGTTGCCGGTGCGCTCAATAGCCCTATTGGGAGAGCCAGTGGAGATGCTCTAACTAGGTTAATTGCAACGACACCCTTAAGTTTTTTCTGTAATCACACATGGCTCACGTAAAAATTCTTTTTTCGAGAGTACGCCAAAGGCGTACCATAATTTTATAGAAGCCAGAATGTTGAGTACAAGAACAAATACCAGTTGTTGCGAACAAAAAATGTAGTACCAACTTCACACTAGGGCTAGTCCGAAGACAGTCACCACACATATTACAGCTACATGCAAAAGAGCCTATCCTAGATTGAGTAACACAACCGTGTCTCGACCGACGCCGGGACCTCCGAAGATCAACAACTCCCACTAGACTTCCCTTATCGACGCATCATCCACCCTTCAGAAGGCAAGTAGATGAAGGGATTTGGTCGGCCCCAGGAAAGGTATCGTCTTGGACTCTCCGGCAACGGCGTACATTGCGCTCGTGACGATCAATCTTGGACAACGGCAAGCACCGGAAAAGTAAGTATTATAAATCCAATTCTGTCAGCAAGCATTACATTTTAGAAGACATCCACTAATTGGAGGTATATAATTGTCGTGTCTGAAGTCACGAACACCGGGAGTCGAGAGACCCCCTTTTAGAGATTCGGTGAGGGGCGCAAGGAGGATCTGGGCGAGCGAGCGTACGATGCAGGAAGTATAACACACAAGTAGTTTACCCAGGTTCAGGCCGCTCGGAAGCGTAACACCCTACTCCTGCTTGTCTGGATATATGGAGGTGATATGCGTATCCGGGCTACAAGGATGTGTTCCCGGGCACTCTCTCTAGGATGAACTCTCTCTATCTCATCTTCCTAGCTAGCTTGTGTTTCAAGATGATCTTTCTCTCGTGACCTGGCCCTCCTTTTATCTCAAGGGGATACCACAATGGTCTAACTTTTCTACCCTCAGGCACCAGCCCAACTACCAAAAAGAGGATCCCCGCCGCTGCTTTTGGTCCAGAGCATGCCAAACTTGGACCGCGCTTGCACAGCTTTACTCGGCAGACTCGCACATGGCCTGTTCCCCTTCGTTGTCCTGGATACTCATGTCCTGGGATGGTGTCTTGAGGGTTCCTCGAACCTCTTGTGGCAAGGATCCAACCTTCTATGGGCCAGGCGAAGAAGCTTCACGAGAACCCCCTATTCCCGAGATGCGACAGTAGCCCCCAGGTACTGCCTCGGCTATTCAAGCAAGGAGTCGAGGCGGTACCCAACCTGCGTGGCCCCAGGTGAATTGTTACCGGGACGCCTCTTCGTTCACGGGCCTTCCGTGGGACCGTTGGTTTGAGCGGTCTCTCCATGACTCGGATGATGTGGTATCCGTCCTCTTGGGTCCCGTGCCCGGGCAACCCTTTATGGCGGGTGATGGGCCCTCCACCACCTGGAAACCTTCGCCAGCTGACCCCTGGAACCTCGCCCAGATCTAGCACTTTCCGGGAGTCTCAATCCTTCTCCTCCATCCAGTTCTCCCATCCGAGATCTCGAAACTACGTCCTTCTCCAGGACCATGGCTCCCAAGCGAAAAGAGGTTCAAGGGCATCCAGCTGAGAAGCCTTCATGGAAGGTGAGGATGTCCGCGCGAAACAAGGTGGATGCGCTCTTTGACTGCAAGTTTCGAACCGAAGAGCAATTGCGCCAAGTTCAAGCGGTCGTGGCCAGCAGCCACTGCAACTCGGGTCCTACGCTGATCAGTGCTCCGGCGCTTGATCCCTCGGGTGAGAATTATATCCCCATTATCTGGTTCTTCCTGGCCATGGGTTTCGTTCCACCGTTTTCCCCTTTCTTTCATGTTGTTTTGGATGCATATGGGTTGAGCCTTCTACAGCTGCATCCCACAGCTGTCCTTTCATTGGCTGTCTTCGCACATCTCTGCGAATGCTTCGTGGGCATAGTTCCCTCCGTGGTAATGTTTCGCCATTATTATGCTCCTCGCCTTACCCCGAAGGAGCCGACCTCTGCCAGTGTTACGCTTCAACTTCGAGACGACACGGCGGAGGAGTACCTTGACATGGATACAGGTGGAAAATGGGATAACTGGAGAAGAGATTGGTGCTTAGTTCGAGTTGAATCAGCTTCCCATCCCCATTATGCCATTCCTGTCACCAAAGCTTCTCATATTGCCAACTCGAATGAGTTCAGCCCCCGTGATGAGGAGTTCGAAGAGGCGTTTAAACGCATCAAAGAGCTTAAGCGCCGAAAGCTGTCTGGTCTGATGGTGGCTGCCCACTTCCTTCAGCATCGTTTGGCCCCACTGCAGGAGAGGGCCGAGTTCATCTGGGATTATTCCGGGGAGGATTTAGACAGGGTTTGTCTCCAGGAGGCAGATATGCCTCCTTCTGAGATAGCCAGATGGATCAAGAAGTTCTTTCATTCCAGCAAGTCCGTAGCTTTCCCTGTTAATGTAGTGCCTCTGTACCGTCGAAAGAATAAGACCCAGCTTCTCGAGTTAGTTCCGGCTTGCGGTCCCGTAGGAATTCAGGGGACAGAGGATCAGGAACCCAACTCGCGAACTGATGAAGTACACCAGGAGGAAGTAGCTCGACCTTGACGAGGGGTAGACTCATCAAGACCCATGGTTAAGGTCCCTAGGTTATGAATATGGGGGAGAGAACGTGGTAGAGCTGGAAGTATCGTCGGCTGACAAGCAGGGCAAAGATTTTACCCAGGTTCAGGGCCCTCGTGTGGAGGTAACACCCCTACGTCCTGCCTGTCTGTTATTGCTTTGTGAATATGATGGTTACAAGGATCCCGGCGAGATGTCGATCTCGCTAGGGTTTGTGGCTCTGGTGGTTCGTTGTCTGGTTCGATGGCCCTCCCAGTCCTTAAATAATAGGCTGGGTCTCGGGTGTTCGTAACCGACTCGATTTACAAGTAAGGAAACTCTAAACCGACTATTGCTTCGCCAAACTTGGAGGATACTTCATCTTCGTGGGCCTCCCTTTATGGGCTTCACGTAGGCTCTGATAGTTGGGCCTAGTCGATACGTGCACCAGGTACCCTCATGGTAGGGTACCCGATAGGCATACCCATGTCAGACCTACTCGCCGCCAAGGGCCGAAAAGGGTGGTCGTGCAATCTGATCAAGAGAAAACCTGCAGAGGAGGTGCAGGCTCGACTTCCGGTCAAGCATCTCCCTCTGACTCCCGGGAGGCGGAAGACGACTCCTTGCTGCCTTCTTCGAGCAAAGTCTCCATTTCCAGATCTCGTGACAAGACAAAGAAACGCAAGAGGTACTTGTCTTCTTGTGATTTTTCCTCTATAAGTGCGGTGTCTCTTCCCGGGAACGTTTATCTGGAACTTATGTTACATCTTTCTCCGCAGGGTTTCGAGGGACGAGACTGGCAAGAAACCCAAGAGGACGCCGAGGGCAGTCTCCCCGGATAGCTCCGAAATCGAAGATGACTCCAACTTGCTTCGGGGTGGTGATGCATGTAAAATGCATACATGAACTTTGCACTTTAATTGCTTATATTCCAATCATATTTGCATCATATAAGGGTTATATCAACTAGTCGTCAACCCGTGCATTCGCACGGGCTAGTCATGTTTAGTTTTGCTATATTTATTTTATATATGAGTATTGTAATACTTTGGATTTTATTATCTGGTTATTTTAATATTATTTTGAGTCTTGCGTTTTTGTTTTTGTAATGTTATCATTTGCTGATTCCGGTGATATTCAATATTCGCAATTAATTTCAAGTATCCATAAGATTAACTCATTGATGCACTGTACTTTGTGCGATTCTATATGTGCGCCCATTGTCTATTTTCGGTTTATAGACATTTTCTTGAAATTATAATTCAAATTTAGGGCTATGAACTGAGTTATTAATTTTTTAAAGGCTGGTGTATTCTGTAGACCACATGCCACGATATACATGTGTTTAGGTTTAAAAAAATCGTAATAGCAGTTTTTCTTTCCAATTAAATTTACATTTAATATGTTAGTATCCATTCACTCCTGCATGTGTGACTGTACACGCGCACCGACAGACCGACTCCTCGTCTCCAAAATCCCCTCATTCCTCTATTGGAAAAAAAAAGAGGATCACTTTGTCTAGTACTACTCAATTAGCAGTTTAGCACCCGTTCCTCTCTCATCTTTGAGTTGTCCCCAATTTCTCTATTCGTTCTGGATGCTGCTCTGTAGTGTGTTGTGAGAGTGCCTGGTGGTGGAGGTTCGCCGGGATCTCGACCTTCAGCTGCTGCGCCCACGGGTAATTATCAGCTCGCCCAGCTTCACCCTCCCTCGCCGTACAACCATTTGGAACACAGACAGAGTATTACGGTTCTGCTGCAGATGCAGCTGCGTGTCTAGTTGATCTCGCAAATGGTGGCAAACTCCTTGTGTATTCTGCCGTCCACGCTGTCAACGCTGCTCATGCTCTCGACGTCCTTGAGGATCTTGTCGTCAAAGCGGACGACGATGGCGCCACCTATGATGCTCTGTTCTTTCCGACCATCCCGCCATTTTGGATGTCAATGCCGACCTCACCTTCACTGGACGAAATCCACAAAAAAATACCCTGGTGAGTACTACTTGTCTTGATTTCTTCGATTATAATTTTTTTATTGTTTCATGTAAAATACCAATTGTCGCACAATTATAATATTAAGTATTTTTGGTATCATGGATTTGTAAGTGTAATATTGTTTTATTTTCCTTTGATTATCATTAGCTTTTCTAGTATTAGACAGTGATAAACAGTCTGGGCGTCATGGAGGTTCTCTAGTATTTGGACAGAATTTAATCGAATTCTACTGGCCATGTGCTTCTCCTGTCAGAAATGGTTTGGGAAGCATATTCTTTACCTTGATTTTAGTATAGTTCCCTTCTGGTGTTCACCCTCCACTTTTACCCGGGCTTGGGACCGGCATTGGCAGTGTTATGCACCCCCCTCCCCATATGCATACCCAATTAAACTTAAATGGAACTATAATCCTAAAATAGAAGATAAGTTGGAAACTATAACCTTTAGTGTTCGGCACAATAATAATCAAAGTAAATAGCTTGGTGTACATAATACACTAATTAACTTGGAACTTACTAATCCTACCTTAATTGGCAATAACTTGGTCGACAAAGCATAAGAGCTTTAGTCTTAAATTGAATTTTTTGAATGAGACAATGCATATAAGTTTCAGAAATACCTCACTGTCTTTTGGAGTATCAAGTATCGAATCCTCATTGTCAACTTGAGAGGGAGTATGTCTTTTTATTGTTTTTCTTCTTCTCCACTTGTAAGAATTTTCATTGTCATGAAGGCGACCCAGTTTTTTCTGCTACTTTCCTGGTTTACTACTCCTGCTTTTCTTTTCGCATCCATCATTGTCCATTTTATCATGTATATGTAGACCTTGACTCTCTTCTGGCTCATGATTGATTACAACATCTTTTGATTTTTTACTTTTTTTCAACAAAACAAATGAGTAGATCATGTCAGTTTTGTTGTGTATGTTGCATATATTTTGTGTAATAGGTAATGCATAAACCTACTTAATTTGATAGATATATAAAAATAATAAATGTGAGGAATATAATAGAATGGAACAAAAATCAGTAAATACTATACCTTCTCACCATTCTTAGAGTTCATAGCTGAATTGTTGTCGTCTAGGAGAAATAATTTTGAGACTGTGTAATCTGCTCTACAGCTTTTGAAATTATAGTCCGTCAACATAAACTGAAAAATTAGCGTCTTCCCACAAATCTCTTGGATTGGTCTTGGAAGCTCATTACTTTCATGAGAAATTGACGCAACCATGTTTTTTGCAGACTCATTGATTAATTGTTGAGCTTCTTTCTCAAAAAGAACGCAAGATGCAGATGCAGTTGGATCACTGATTTCAAGCTTGATCTTATATCTGCAAATTAAGCAAGGAATTAATTTAAAATCCTCTTAAAATATCTAAGAGGGTATATGTTGAACTCTCTTACCGTGCTCTGGCTTCAGCTTTCCTATCATATTTGCCGCAATAGTAGTGATCAATTCTCTTTTCAAGTTGCTTCTTGCAATTATCTACGCCACAGGATATGTAGTACCAGCTATATCTTGTATTAACTTCATCAATTACTGCCTCCACATTAAATATTCTTCCCTGTAGATTTATGACATAAATATATGTGCAATTTTGAATCACTGAAAATATATTTCATTATTATTACTTGATTGCAAACCTGATTTGATGAGTCAAATAGAATATCATTTAACTCCTGTAAAGTTTTCCTGTTATAGCTCATTTGCTCTTCGAATGTCCCTTTTAGATGCCCTTCCTCACTAAGATATTCTCTGATAGTATTTTCCTGTGAACAAATGCTATTTTGATACAAAAAAATATTCACGATTGTAAGAAATTAGTGAGATATAATTTTTTAATGGAAATCTATATATTGGAATTTCGTTACCTGTTCTGTACATCCATAGTCTCGGGAATAGGAAAATTTATACACACTTGAGTTGCACTATTTGAGGATAGAGAATATCGTACATGTTGGTTTAAATAATAAATAGTTTTCTATGTAATACCAAGCAGTGACATGGTAAAATGAGTTGTTTATTTGGAAAGAAGACATACTGCCATATTTCCTGACTGTTGTTGATGTATAATGACATCGCATGTTGACTTGGCATCAATTAGTTTGGGTTTCGCACCCCATAATCTAACTTTGACTTTTTGATCTCTGTTAAAATAAAGTAAAATAATTATGAAGACATGACGCACACCTTGGTTTCTTATATATATATTTGACATATTATTTTACACATACTCGACCAGAAGAATAATATCACGGATTTTGGAAATTCCAAAAGATTTTTACTTTCTTCAATTGGTCCGATGTGTGCTGCAACTCCTATAACATCTGTTAAAACATGAATGTAGATGGCATATCCTGCAAAATATAAGATATGTTTATAAAAAATGTAATATCATACCTGAGAGATAAATGTCAACACCTACTCTTCTAGAAAGCACATCTATGCTTGAAAATTTGAATCCATGCTTTGGAATTTCTTCTTTATCTTGGATCTCCTCTACATTGGTTGTGGGGGAGAAGTTGATTATTTTGTCATGTTCTACTGGTCGAAATTTAGCTCCTACCGGCATGACTCTCACGTTTGTAAACGTGAACACGTTGCCTTCTTCAATGTATGGTCTGAACTTGTGAGTGTAGGCTTTACTAATAACTCCATGCATCATGGTCCCTGGTGTATTTGTAATTAGCATGGAGGTGAAATAAAATCATTGGAAATAAGTCAAGCAAAGATGTAATTGCAATGAGAGGATCTTTATACCTCCTGATCAATAAGGATCATATCAAGACTAACTAATCAACCATTACTAATCAATATTGAATCCCATAGTCTTGCTACTCTTGCCTTGATTGTAAGTTCCTTTCCTCTACTGGTAGTTTCAATCTCACGCAAGGTTTCGCATGGCATTGCAGATTTCACCATTGAAACTGAAACATCAAACAGATAATTAGGAAACCGGCGGTATATCAAGTCGGCACTTGCAGCTGCCGTCGGCACGGACGTGATCAGAAGATAAACAATGGCAGGATCGTGATCACTAAAGAAGATGAACAACAACCGGAGAAAGGTTTTGGCATCCAAACCTAGGGTGAGTGCAGTCGATATGAGAGGATGATGTCTCGTTCGCGAGGGAAGATTTTTCTGATGGCCTGATGCCGACGACGCGATGCTTGAGACGACGGGATGTTGGCAAGTCGGCACGCTCAGCTGCCGTCGGCACGCTCGTGATCAACAATCGAAGAAAGGTTTTGGCGATTCCGTTGTGTATAGAGCATATGTTTACAGGCATGCATGTCGTTGGAGTTTGTATTGGTGACGATGCATGAGCGTGCAAATCACGTCTTGATTGCCGTGAAGGATGCAATATATCTGTACGCATGCATGTCGTTTGAGTTTGTATTGCGGAGGCATGTTTCCTATGTAGCAACGATCAGTTGAAATCACGTCTGTCTTCAGCCGTTGAGATTTAAGACTATTGTGTGCGATATGCTGATGTTACCGGCAGATCCAATATCTAAAAGCAAGACTCTAGATAGTAACCGTCTCTTTGTTTTTTTCTTTGAATTTCACGTACGACACGATGGCAAGTATCGTGCTAGATTATTTGGCATGTCCTACGTAACTTTTTTTGGAAGGTTTATCCTGACCGCAAAACCAATATCTAACTGCTTAAAATAATTCTGATGATGTGGATTAACGTGGAGGCTTTAATGGTGACTCCAATTAGTAAATATAAGATGTTTTATAATGATTTTTGTGAATATTCATTTATTTCCTATTTTTATGGAATTAACCATGCACAGGCAGAAAACCCCGTTTTCTTATTTTAATGTTTCAGGGACCCCAAACGTCAACGAAATCACCTGAAAATTTACGGGCGTCAATATTTGGAAGGAAGAAGACCTGTGGGCGAAGGAAGCGAGCAAACGGAGGCTCGAGGGCCAAACGAGGGGGGCCCACGCGGCCAGGTACAGTGCCCGCGTGGGACTACCCCGTTTGGGCCTCGTGGCTCCGCAGCCGTCGATCCTTTCTCCACCGCCTTCGTCTTGACCTAAAAACGCCTATAAAAAAGGTCCCATGACGTTTCGCGAAAGGAGGCGGCGTAGAAACACAAACCACGAAACAGAGAGACAGAAGGCTACCGCCGGAGAAGATCGGAGGGGGGAAACGCCGCCGAAATCGCCTCCGGAGGGCTCCACCCCCCTCCGGCGTGTTCATCATCAACATCTACAGCAAGAACTTCTTCACCATCATCACCATGATGAAGGGGGAGTAGTCCACCCCTGGACTAGGGTTTGTGGTGGTAACTTTTGTATCTCTCCTCTCTCTTGAGCTTCACTAATTAGTACCGTATGAGCTGCTGAACATGATTACGGTCATCTATGTAATACCTTTGTGGTGAATATTGTGGTGTGAGATGATTTGTTATGCATTTACCGTTGTGTTGGAGCTTTTGTGATTTGTCATACTTTGAAGTATGATGTATGTGGGTACGGGATGGCCGATGTGACACGGCATAGGTATTGAGTGACACAGTACCGCCCAACATCCTTTATCTGGGGGTAAAAAGAAAGAGTATGATGTGGGAGTGAGAGAAACCACGCTAGCCTTACGAGGGGTGACCTAGCAACACAAATGAGTATTTCTTTCAACTATGTGTTTTAGGACATATAGCCGTCATAAAAAGCTACCATTAAAACATGACAATTGTGTGTACTTTATCTATAACATGATGATCACCGTAGATGAGAGAGAGAGAGGATTAAGTGAACCCATGAACCATGTCCATTGTTCCTATAAGAAACACACACTTGAGCTTGTCCTCTTGCTACATAGAGGATTGGGCTTTCTCTCTTTGAGAGCTTTCACTTGCTACTACCTTTGTCTTGTCCTCTTGCAAAGAAGAGGATTGGGACACTTTTACATCCATCAAACCAACCATCTTGTTCTCTAAACTTGTTTAGTGCATAATCAACTAAAACTTGTGACACTTTAGTTGTAGGGAATAGATAACTTTTCCTTCTTGCTCCTGCGGATCGATACCTTACTTCCACATTGAGAGGTGCTACAGTGATCCCTTGCTCTTGGGGGTTATCAAGTACTTTTCTGGCGCCGTTGCCGGGGAGCGTAGCGCTTAAGTTTCTATTCTTGTGTGCACTAGACTAAGCTTGGGGAGGTTCCTTTTATATCTTGCAATCATCTAAGCTTGGGGAGGTTCTTTGACTTGTTTGATGATACTATGTCTCCCATTTATGATGATGAATATGATATTTTCAGTCCACCCACTATTGAGGATATAGTTTATGTTGATTATGATATGCCTCCTATATATGATGTTTACAATGATGAATATGATATTTTCAGTCCATCTACTATTGAGGATAAAAATCATTTTGATTATTCTATGCCTCCTATTTATGATGATTACATTGATGGATGTGATATTTTTACTCCCACTATTACTAATGAAACTGTTTATGCTTATGTGGAGAGTAATGATACTTTTATGCATGTGGATCATGATAAGAATGCTCTATGTGATGGTTATATTGTGGGTTTTATCAATGATGCTACTGAAAGTTTTTATGAGAGAGGGAGACATGACTTCATATACCACAATAATATTAAGTCTCCTCTCTTTTTGTTGAAATTTTGAAGTTGCACTTGCTTTGCCTTCCTATGCTAGTCACTTTGTGCTTTATTGATTTATTTTCTTACAAGATCCCAATGCATAGGAAGTGGGTTAGACTTAAATGTGTTTGATATTTGCTTCTTGATGCTCTTTTATATTCAACTCTTATTTCTATGGGAGCATCATTAAAACTATCAAGCCTAGCTATATGGCTATAAAGAAAGCGCTTTGCGGGAGGCAACCCGGTTATTTTTGTGTGTGATTTTCTTTGTGTCCTCTTGCTGTACCAAGAGACTTTGTTTATAGTTTAGGTTCTGGATTTTCAATAAAGTGCCAAGTTTTACCCTTTTTGGTTTGAAAAGTTGCTTATAGCGTTCGGAGATTTTATTCCTGCACGAGTCAGTGCACGGTATGATTTTTAATTCTTATTCTGTAACTCCGAATGAGCTCATATTTGAACTGTAGTTGCAACTTTTCATCCTCTGTATGCATGATTTTTTCGGAATTTTTCGACAAAGTTTGGTAGGGTAGAAAAATACGTTTTGCTGCTGCTGTTTTTCTGGACAGATTCTGTCCCATTTTGTTTGATGCATGCTTTGAGCTTTTAAGTTGAATCTTTTTGATCCAATTGAGTTTATGAGTAGGCATACAACATTATACACTTTCTGGACATCTCATATGAATTTTTGTTCAAGGATTATATGCAGCAAGGAACCTATTTGTTTATCACTATTAATGCACCCCACAGAAAAGAGATGGGAGAAACGGTGTTTTGAAGTTTTTTCACAGGGATTGGAGGAGATGCACCAAGAGCTATCCAAGGATGGTGAAGACCATAAGCTTGGGGATGTGAAGACAACCCCGCTGGACCTACACACTCTCGGTTTGCACACGTCCAACTTCTGTTTTTCGATCGAAACACTTTATCGCATAAACTTGGAGCGTCGTTTTTTGTTTTTGTTTGAGTCTTGAGAGACCACCACACTATCATTTATATATGAGAGAGCTACTGGAAATATGGGTTGAAATATGTTGGATGCTTTTATAAGATTGGGAAAAGGGATGTTTGACTTGATTTTTAATGATACATATAGTTGCATGATTCATGAGCTTGTTTATGAGTAATAGTTTGCAAATTCTTTTTGTAGAGCTATCACTTATTCATTTTTGGTGCTGATTGTTATTTTACTTGGTTTAACATGGATTAGTTAGTTCTATGGACACTCATGCATGCATCTAGATGGTCAACTTTCTCCCTTTTGCTAGCCCAAAAACTCCAACAAGCAAAAACTTGTTTCCAACACCTTCAACCAAAGTTATTCCAGTGAGTCCACCATATCTACCTATTGGCTTTATGCTATTCCGAGTATGTTTAACATGTTGTTTGTGTTATCTTACCTCTGAATGAAAATGTTTATGTTATTGATTGCAATGGAAAAAAATTGGTTATATAGCTCTCACGAACTTGATGCACAATGTTCTTTTATTTGCATAATAAAACTTGACCCATTGTGATTAAGATTATGATGTTTGTGACTTGATGAATGTTTTGGGTTGGAAGTTAGCCCATATGTGCTGTCACATGGCAAGCTTTCAACACGCTCTTCATCTCATTTAGTTGATATCATGTGCTTTTGTCTATGGATGCTTATCATGTTGAAATAAATGTGGAAATAGAGTGAGTTTAAATGAGTTTGTGTAAATGGTTAGAGAGACGCCTGGGCCGCTAATCTAAGCCATGCATCATTCATGGTGGAAATTTACTTACATACTATGGTGAACCTTCTGTGATACACCTTGCAATAAAAAACTATTCCAAATGGTAAATAAAAAGGGTGTTGAGATTGTTCATTTTGTTTGTTTGTCTTGTCATTTTGATATGGGCTTGTTCCATATCTTGGGACAAGAGGTACCCCAGTTGACGCTCTTGATGATACTATTATGCTTACAATGATATTTAATTGAACTTGCTTTGTTTCCCAAGTTGAGTAACACATGGTGTAAGTACTTGTATTCAAGGGGCATGAGACATTCAACCCATTCTTTATCAAGCACACTACTCATATTTGCTTTCACTTTAACCTTAATCATTCAAGATGCTATGATAGGGGCAATGAGAGCTTGACACCAATGAATACCTTATTGCAATCATTAACTTAAGTAGAGAGTTTGGAAGTTAGATGAAACTTATGCATGCTTTACCTCTACTCACTTATACATCTTTCCAAAGTGCCCACCTATCATATTCAGATTTTCATCATCACTCTATGACCAATGTAGGATGTCCATACTTATCATTATGCATACATGTGGTCCATACTACTATTTGTTATGTTACACTTTGTGAACTACTCCCTCCGTTCCAAATTAATTGACTTCCATTTGTCCACATATAGATGTATCTAGACATGTTACATGTATAGATACATCCATATTTGTACAAATGAAAGTCATTTAATTTGGAACGGAGGGAGTATCATTGAACATCCATGCATTGAATACTTGATATCACTTCATAAACTATTTGCATATTGCTACTCCTTTAAAGAATGAATCATTTGACTATATGTAGCAATTGTAATCATCTTTGATATTCATTGTTAAGTATTAAATTGCAAAGTCCATGTTAGTTTTATCATCTTCATACTCGAGGACGAGCATGGATTAAGCTTGGGGATGTTGATGCATGTAAAATGCATACATGAACTTTGCACTTTAATTGCTTATATTTCAATCATATTTGCATCATATAAGGGTTATATCAATGTTTTATAATGATTTTTGGGAATATTCATTTATTTCCTATTTTTATGGAATTAACCCTGCACAGGCAGAAAACCCCGTTTTCTTATTTTAATGTTTCAGGGACCCAAACGTCAATGAAATCACCTGGAAATTTACGGGCGTCAATATTTGGAAGGAAGAAGACCTGTGAGCGAAGGAAGCGAGCAAACGGAGGCTCGAGGGCCAAACGAGGGGGGCCCACGCGGCCAGGTACAGTGTCCGCATGGGACTACCCCGTTTGGGCCTCGTGGCTCCGCAGCTGTCGATCCTTTCTCCACCGCCTTCGTCTTGACCTAAAAACGCCTATAAAAAAGGTCCCATGACGTTTCGCGAAAGGAGGCGGCGTAGAAACACAAAACCACGAAACAGAGAGACAGAAGGCTGCCACCGGAGAAGATCGGAGGGGGGAAACGCCGCCAGAATCGCCTCCGGAGGGCTCCACCCCCCCTCCGGCGTGTTCATCATCAACATCTACAGCAAGAACTTCTTCACCATCATCACCATGATGAAGGGGGAGTAGTCCACCCCCTGGACTAGGGTTTGTGGTGGTAACTTTTGTATCTCTCCTCTCTCTTGAGCTTCACTAATTAGTACCGTATGAGCTGCTGAACATGATTACGGTCATCTATGTAATACCTTTGTGGTGAATATTGTGGTGTGAGATGATTTGTTATGCATTTACCGTTGTGTTGGAGCTTTTGTGATTTGTCATACTTTGAAGTATGATGTATGTGGGTACGTGATGGCCGATGTGACACGGCATAGGTATTGAGTGACACAGTACCGCCCAACATCCTTTATCTGGGGGTAAAAAGAAAGAGTATGATGTGGGAGTGAGAGAAACCACGCTAGCCTTACGAGGGGTGACCTAGCAACACAAATGAGTATTTCTTTCAACTATGTGTTTTAGGACATATAGCGGTCATAAAAAGCTACCATTAAAACATGACAATTGTGTGTACTTTATCTATAAAATGATGATCACCGTAGATGAGAGAGAGAGAGGATTAAGTGAACCCATGAACCATGTCCATTGTTCCTATAAGAAACATACACTTGAGCTTGTCCTCTTGCTACATAGAGGATTGGGCTTTCTCTCTTTGAGAGCTTTCACTTGCTACTACCTTTGTCTTGTCCTCTTGCAAAGAAGAGGATTGGGACACTTTTACATCCATCAAACCAACCATCTTGTTCTCTAAACTTGTTTAGTGCATAATCAACTAAAACTTGTGACACTTTAGTTGTAGGGAATAGATAACTTTTCCTTCTTGCTCCTGCGGATCGATACCTTACTTCCACATTGAGAGGTGCTACAGTGATCCCTTGCTCTTGGGGGTTATCAGGTGGCCATTCCGGATCTTAGGGAGAGTGGCCTGATGTGATCAGAGCCTCAACTCATTCTACTCGGGAAGACTCTCCTTCAGCTGGTACTTGCTCCTATTTGCTCATGATCCCGGCAGTCCTGACGACTGTATTAGCCCTCGGGCATATCACGTATCTTGTACATCCTCGATGCAGGTGTCAATCAAAGTCTTCAGGCTTCAGATCCCTCAGCCCCCAGGTCGGCTGAGGAATGCACTCTTCCAGCTACGAGTATGGAGCAAGACCTCCGAGACGAGATTAGCGCCTGAGAATCAGCAATCGTGTTCAAGGATGAAGATATCGCTGCTTCGAAAAAGGAGCTGCAGGAACTCAAGGTCTCCAAAGTTAAAGCCGAGGAGGGTCTTGAAGCAGCCCTTTCCCAAGAGCAACAAGCGGCTTCGAGGGTGAAAGCCTTGGACGAGGAGGTTACTGCTTTGTTGTCCGTGATCGAAAACTTCAAGCTACCGGGAAAGAGTCAGCATTTGGATCTTTCAACCAATCTGCGTGAATTCCACGAGACCGATGTCCAGATGGTAGACGAAATGGAGCATCTGGGGGTTCACATTTCCCGTGAAGGGATTGATGCATGTAAAATGCATACATGAACTTTGCATTGTTTTACTTATATTTCAATCATATTTGCATCATATAAGGGTTATATCATTGTTTTATATTGATTTTGGGAATATTTCATAGTTTCCCTATTTTTCTGGAATTAACCCTGCACAGGCAGAAAACCCTATTTTCTATATTTTGATGTTTCAGGGACCCAAACGACGTCCAAATGACCTGGAAATTTACGAGCATCAGTTTTCGGAAGGAACAAAGCGTGGGAGCGAAGGAAGCGAACAAACGGAGGCCCGAGGGCCAGAAGAGGGTGGCCCACGCGGCCAGATTCCCTGGCCGCGTGGGACCCACCATCTGGGGCCTCGTGGCTCCGTTGCCGTTGATCTTCGTCCCCGTGCCTTCGTCTTGACCTAAAAAGACTATAAAAATAGTCCGCCGACAGCTTTCGGAAAGGAGCGCCGCAGAAACACAGAAACCACAAAACAGAGACCTGGAGTTGCAGATTGGAGGGGGAAAACTCCGGCGGGGCGCTGCCGGGGTGGTCTCCATCTTCTCCAACGACTTCTCCACCGTCTCCATGATGAAGAGGGAGTAGTCCACCCCTGGACCATGGGTTTGTGGTGGTAACTTGATCCAATCTCTCTATGTATGATCATTGTTGAAGTCCATATTGTCACATCCCAAATTTATAAACTAAGAAAAACTTAGTTTCACAAGACCCAAATTTCAGAACCAACAAAAACTTTTTGAAATGTTTCACTCATGATTGTGTTTTACTTCCCATTGCTGTGTTGACTTTGTGTGATCTTGGTTGTGATGCTGATCTGATTAAGTTTGTTGCTTGTGAGAACAATTCCTCAGCTGTGCCAAACACTAAAAATAAAACACACTTGGCAACAATTTGGAATGTGACTTAAATTTAAAGCAAACTCCTCAAATTATTCAACAAATGGAAGATCATAAGTTAAGGAAATGATCATAATAAATAATTTTCCCTACTTAACTCTTTATTTCCTTCAAACAAATATCTTCTCTATGAAAATGAAAATTATATAAAGTTAAAATATTTATCAAGGAAGTTCCAAGAGTTGCAAAAATAATATTTGAACTTGCTTCAAAATTTCAAAGTATTATAAATTTGTATTTAAGAAAAATGCCATTTTTAAACCCTATGAACAAATGTCGTTCAAAACATTTTATTTTTAAACACCAATTTTTGTGGAGGCTCTACTTGGTAAGGGGAACCTACCCAAATAATTTCAGCATTTTTGAAATAGTTTAAATGCCTCAATTAAATATCTAAAAGCTACTGGATATTAAAAGAGAAATAAAAGAAACAGAAAAAGGACTTGGTTGTAAAAGGAAAAAGAAGTTCAGGGGGCGTTCTGCAAAAATGCTGTCTTCTCTGTAGCAGCAGTGGCGCAATGGCGCCGTGTCATCCCTCTGTCGCTCGCCGCCCGGACCCCCCCCCCCTCCCGCGCGTCTCCTGTTGCTCGATGAGGAGATAAGAAGGCCACCGAGGCGCTCCTCTGTGCCCCCTCACGCTTCACTCGCTTGCCCCTCTCCCTCTCTCTCTGTTCTTCCCCACCGCACCGAAACCTAGCCGGAGCTCCGCTGCCACATCGCCGCCGTTCTAGGACGCCCCGAGCAAATCCAAGGCCACCATCCTCTCCGCCTCATCGTCCTCTGCACCCCCGTCCAAGGAATCGATGCGGGAGGTCGAGAATCAAGCGTAGCATCCGCATCCTCTTCCGCTCCGGCCGCCGCATTTCCGGCAAGCTCGCGAGCTGCACAAACCACCATTCGCCGCCATTTCTGCTTCCCTGGGATCCCCTCCTCGCGGTCTAACTCGTAGACATCCCCTTTGCTTTTTAGGACCACCGGAGCCGCCGCGTCGACCTCGCCGTGCTCCTGCCGTGCCTCGCTCGCCGCGGTGCGTGTCGAGGAAGGAGAAGAGGGCCCGTAACCATTCGCCTCGCGCGCGTGGCCGCAGCTAGGCCGCCTTCTGTGTTGCTCGGTCGAATCTGGGCCTGATCGAGCCCAGTACTGTTTTTTTTTAGTAAATCTATTTGCTGTGATATTCCTGCTAAATTGATAGTGCAGCTTTAATTCAATTGTGGTTAATGTGTGCTAGCAATTTGATTTATTTAAATTTTATAGCATTCCTGTGTGTTTTGTTAAACATCCAGAACTGGTGTCGTGCAAAAATATAATTTTGTGTGCCTTCTAGATTTAATCTTGTAAAAGTATCTTTTTCATTAAATATTTAATATCTAGAGTTATACAACTCCAAAAATTGCAAACTAAAATGCTATGGAAAGCCTGAAGTGATACCTTTCTAGATGTGTTGGGCTTGTATGCAAATGAAACCTAAAACAAAAGTTCTATCATTCTTGTAAACACACCAGTGGCACTTTGGTGATTTTTGTAGATTTTTCTGAGATGAATTTTGGAGTAAATCCTATTGGCCTGTCTTCTATATGTGTAGGAGAACATATCCCTAGCTTGGTTTAAATTTAGAAGTCACTGATTGACTGTGGTGATAATTATAAGATTGGGCCTTTTCTGCCTATTTTTATTAAGCCTTTATTAATTGTTGTGTTATAACTCTATTGTTACAAATGTGTTTCCTAGCATGTGTAGGGTGGTAATTCACTGTGGAGAGGTGTTTCCTTATTTTGCTAGCATGTTAGGAGAGCTTCTTGTGAGTCATGTTTTTGTTAGGGTTTTATTCCCTATATAACTTTTTACCTAGTAATTAGGAGTTGCTATGCTTATTTATTTTGATGTGAGGATGTTGTGTGTGATTAATATGTTAGTACTGTTAGTGGTATTTGTTAGACATATTGGTATGAGTAATATGTTTGCATGGCTTGATGAACTTGATGGACTTTGAGCTGAGTACTAGCTTAAATATCTTGTTAGTGTATCCACCTTGGCTTGGTGAGATATTTTGAATTACAAAGATTAATTGGTGGCTTAACTTTTGTCTGAAGTATTTCCTGTTTAGGGAAAATGGTTGTTAAGTACCTTTAGTAGAAGATGTCTTGGTGCTCTATGTTTTTAGCTTGTGTTTGGTGTTATACTCATGTGAGTATAATGCCCTTGTAAATATAGATCTAGTTTGTTGCTTGGTTAAACTAGTGCTATGTTTGTGGGTTGATTACTTGTTTGTATACCACTTGTGGTTTGGTTTGCTTATTGTGTGTTGTTTTATTTTCATGTTGCGACGCTAGATATAAACGCTACCGGAGTGGTATTTGGGGAGGATTTATCGAAGAATGATGGGATTTATTGCTTTGAGCAGTGAGAAGAAGCCCAGGAACATTATGCTGGGATCGGCAAGCTACTCTCTGAGCTTGCATCTATATACATCTATTTTGATTTTGACACCCTATATGGAGCTATTAGCTGGAAATTCTTTTTCAAACTATAGGATGGGAAAAACATTGTTTACTCAAAACTCCTTTGAAAATACTTTGATGAATTGTTGGAATGCCGAGATGTCGGTGTTGAAGTGGAGAAATGGAGAATGGTGATGTTTATGAAAAATGCACAGTGTCCTAGTACTATGACGACCAATCTTACCCTGTGCGACCACATTTACCCACATATGGGAAAGGGCTAAGTCATATAATTTGCTCTTATTAGTATGGGATGCCTCATCGACGGAGATGACTCCGTTATGCATGAGGGGATGGTCTGAGGACCTACCCTGACCTGGGTCCTCGCTCAAACTCTGTGGAAAGATAAGGAGGAGGATAGAAGGATGTCCCCTATACACCGCCAGACAAAACATATGAGTCCTCACACTTAGGGTTTCCGACGGGGAACTGATGCGTGTAAATCACACGTCAGTTGGGAACCCCAAGAGGAAGGTATGATGAGCGCAGCAGCAAGTTTTCCCTCAGTATGAAACCAAGGTTATCGAACCAGTAGGAGATCAAGGTTGATTGAAGGTGTCAACGGCGCCAGAAAAAGTGCTGGTGCGAAGTGGACTGGAACCTGCACAACACAATCAAACTACTTTGTCCCAACTTAACAGTGAGGTTGTCAATCTCACCGGCTTGCTGAAAACAAAGGGTTAAACGTATCGAGTGGAAAATGATGTTTGTTTGCAGAGAATGAAAGAGAACAATGATTGCAGTAGGTTGTATTTCAGATGTAAAAGAATGGACCGGGGTCCACAGTTCACTAGTGGTGTCTCTCCAATAAGATAACTAACATGCTGGGTAAACAAATTACAGCTGGGCAATTGACAATTGATAAGTGCATATAACATGCATGTGTGAGCTATGGTGTCTACTATGAGATTCATTTGGGCATTACGACAAAGTACATAGACCGCTATCCAGCATGCATCTATGCCTAAATAGTCCACCTTCAGGTTAACATCCGTACCCCTTCCAGTATTAAGTTGCAAGCAACAGACAATTGCATTAAGTATTGTGCATAATGTAAACAATACATTCATCCTTGAACAAAGTATTGCTGTTTTACCCTAGTGGCAACAACACATCTACAACCTTAGAACTTTCTGTCACTGTCCCAGGTTAAATAGAGATTGAACCCAACTATCTAGCATAAATACTCCCTCTTGGAGTCACAAGTATTCACTTGGCCAAGGCTTCAACAAGTAACGGAGAGCATGCAAGATCACAAATGACATAGACATGATATTATAATATTCAGCTCCACATAGGTATCAATATAAGTCAGATCCCAGCAAACACAACATGTAGCATTACAATAAGATGATCTTGATCATGATAGGCAGCTCACAAGATCTAAACATGATGGCACAAGTGGAGAAGACAACCATCTAGCTACTGCTATGGACCCATAGTCCAAGTAGGAACTACTCACGCATCACTCCGGAGGCGGGCATGGCGATGTAGAGCCCTCCGGTGATGATTCCCCTCTCCGGCAGGGTGCCGGGAAGAGCTTCTGGAACCCCCCGAGTTAGGGTTGACGACGGCGGCGGCGGCGAATATGTTCTGGATGAAAGGCTCGGTGCCTTAGGGTTTTCACGACTCGGGGATTAAATAGGCGAAGGGGCGATGTCGGCGGACCCCCGAGGGGCCCAACCCACGTGGCGGCGCGATTGGAGGGGCCGCGCCGCCAGGTGGTTTGGCCACCTCGTGGCTCCCCTTCGTGTCTCCTTCGGACTCCGTGTACGTGCTGGAAAAATAGGGACCTGGGCTTTTGTTCCGTGCAATTCCGAGAATATTTCCAGAAGTAACTTTCTGAAACCAAAAACAGCAGAAAACAGGGAACTGGCACTGTGGCATCTTGTTAATAGGTTAGTCCCAGAAAATGCATAAAAGTGATACGAAGTGTATACAAAACATGTAGCAAATGGTATAATATAAGCATGGAACAGCAGAAATTATGGATACATTGGAGACGTATCAAGCATCCCCAAGCTTAGTTCTACTCGTCCTCGAGTAGGTAAAACGATAACAACTAATAATTTCTGAGGAGACATGCTTTCACACAATCTTGATCATAATATTGCTAGGCTCATGTCATGAATGAAGTGACTCAAAACAATGGTCTATAGTTTGCTAACAGATAGATAAAGAGTAAACAATGAATCATATAAGCAAAAACTTTTCATGAATAGTACTTTCAAGACAAGCATCAAAAAGTTTTGCATAAAAGGTAACTCATAAAGCAATAGATTCAAAGTAAAAGGCATTGAAGCAACACAAAGGATGATAAAGTTTCAGCAATTGCTTTCAACTTGTAACATGTATATCTCATGGATAGTTGTCAACATAAAGCAATATAACAAGTGCAATAAGTAAACATGTAAGAATCAATGCACACAAAGTTGACACAAGTGTTTGCTTCTAAGATAGAAAGGAGTAGGTAAACTAACTCAACATAAAGTAAAAGAAAGGCCCTTCGCAGAGGGAAGCAGGGATTAAATCATGTGCTAGAGCTTTTCAAATTTTCAAAAGCATATAGAGAGCATAAAGTAAGTATTTGAGAGGTGTTTGTTGTTGTCAACGAATGGTAGTGGGTACTCTAACTACCTTGTCAACCAGACTTTCAAGAGCGGCTCCCATGAAGGACGGTATCTCTACCAGCAAGGTAGATCATCCCTCTTCTCTTTTGTTTACACATGTATTTTAGTTTCATTATTGATGACACTCCTCCCAACCTTTTGCTTTCACAAGCCATGGCTAACCGAATCCTCGGGTGCCTTCCAACTTTCACATACCATGGAGGAGTGTCTATTTGAAAATTAAGTTGCTTACTGATAAATCAGGGCAAAACATGTGAAGAGAATTATTAATGATGGTTGTAATTAATCGGGACTGGGCACCCCATTTGCCAGCTCTTTTTGCAAGTTATTGGATAAGCGGATGTATATGCCACTAGTCCATTGGTGAAAGTCTGTCAGTAGTAAATGACAAGATTGAAAGATAAAACACCACATACTTCCTCATGAGCTATAAAACATTGACACAAATAAGGAGTAATAAAGTTTTGAATAGTTTAAAGGTAGCACATGAAATATTTACTTGGAATGGCAGGAAATACCACATAGTAGGTAGGTATGGTGGACACAAATGGCATGGGTTTTGGCTCAAGTTTTGGATGCACGAGAAGCATTCCCTCTCAGTACAGAGTTTAGGCTAGCAAGGTTGTTTGAAGCAAACACAAGTATAAACCGGTACAGCAAGAATCACATAAAAACATATTGCAAGTATTATAAGACTCTACACTGTCTTCCTTGTTGCTCAAACATTTTACCAGAAAATATCTAGACCTTAGAGAGAACAAATATGCATCCCAAGTCTCAACAAGCTCTACGGTAGTTCTCCACTACTAGGCTTTAACTACATGATGCAAGAGCTTAAACATGATCTACTTGAGAGCTCAAAACAATTGCAAAGTCAAATCAAACAAGACAATGATCTACAAGAATGCATATGTCTTTTCCAATACCAACTACTACATGTAGCATTTTCTTTCTTCCAAACAAACACCAATCAATTTATTTAAACATAAACTCTCCAAATGATAATATAATGCAGCAAGAGAGTATTTATAAACAAGTGCTAACAGCTCGAAGAGATGCATGAAAAACAGGAGCTAAAAGCACTGCAGTAGCTAGTTAAGAATACTCAACAAATATAAGTGAAGAACATGAGTATTCACATGAAAAAGCGGAGCGTGTCTCTCTCCCACACAAGGATTGCTAGGATCCGAATTTATTCAAACAAAAACAAAAAAAAACACACAGACGCTCCAAGTAAAGCGCATAAGATGTGAAAGAATTAAAATATAGTTTCACTAGAGATGACCTGATAAGTTTGTTGATGAAGAAGGGGATGCCTTGGGCATCCCCAAGCTTAGACGCTTGAGTCTCTCTGAATATGGTTGGGATGAACCACGGGGGCATCCCCAAGCTTAGGCTTTTCACTCTTCTTGATCACATAATATCACCCTTCTCGCTTGATCCTTGAAAACTTCCTTCACACCAAACTCAAGACAGTTCTCATTAGAGGGTTAGTGCATAATCAAAAATTCTCATATTCTGTAATGATACAATCAATCCCAAAGCTTCTGGACATTAGCTACAGCCACCAATGCTTTGTGGAGCAAAGAAATCCACACAAACACAGTAAAAGAGCGAATGCAAAACAAAAGGCAGAATCTGTCAAAAACAGAACAGTCTGGAATGACGAATTTTTTCGAGGCACTTAAGTTGCTCAGATGGATCTGGCCTAAAATAATGAAAGTTGCGTACATATCTCAGGAATATGCGTGATTTTTTCAGAATTTTTTGAATTTTCTACAGGGAGATAAGCTCAAATCCGTGACAGCTAAAAATCTGTCACTGCGCAGAAATCCAAATCTTGCATCAACTTTCAATATAGAACTTTACTTGGCACAACATTGCGATAAAATAAAGATACAAAGGAGTTGCTACAGAAGTAACAAAACTCTTGACTCAAAGAAAACAAAAATAACAGCAAATAAAAACGATGGGTTGTCTCCCATAAGCGCTTTTCTTTAACGCCTTTCAGCTAGGCGCAGAAAGTGAAAATCAAGTGTTGTCAAGTGGCAAATCATTCAAATCATCAAAAGCTTCTTCCAACACACAGCTTGTAACAATGGGTATCTTAGATGTTCCTGGAGGTGTTTCATTACCTTTAACCGTACTAAAAGTTTTATCAATTTTAAGCTCATAATGAGTCTTTGGTTTTGGCACTTTAGGAACATACATAAACTTTTGCTCTCTACCCACATAAACTTTCTCCTTTTTAGACTTAAGAGAAGTAAAGGTTGAACTTAAGGTTTCAATAGCTTCCTCTAACTCATCAATTCTATA